>JAWNPD010000411.1:0-24642 GCA_035045305.1 Drosophila maculinotata
CACACACTTGCATATGATTACAGTTATAGCTACATGTATTTGCATTTATGTCTACAAAAGTGTTTATAATATTCGACTGCTGGCTACATTCGTTAAGCGGCAGCGCATAGATACCCTTACCAAAAATAGTTTAATTTAATATATATATGAATTAGCGACTAGAGGTAATCACATAAATGTAAGGAAATTAAAAGTAATATTATAAAAATGAGTAATATGTTAAATATTTTTTGTAAGGGTATCTATGCGCTGCCATTTAATGGATTTGTGCTCTCGCAACGAACATGCACACACACTTGCATATGATTACAGTTATAGCTACATGTATTCGCATTTATGTCTACAAATGTGTTTATAATATTCGGCTGCTGTCTACATTCGTTAAGCGGCAGCGCATAGATACCCTTACAAAAAATAGTTTAATTTAATATATATTATTTATTAGCGACTAGAGGCAGTCACATAAATGTTAGGAAATTAAGAGTAATACCATAAAAAAGAGTATTAAGTTAAATATTTTTGGTAAGGGTATCTATGCGCTGCCATTTAATGGATTTGTGCTCTCGCAACGAACATGCACACACACTTGCATATGATTACAGTTATAGCTACATGTATTCGCATTTATGTCTACAAATGTGTTTATAATATTCGGCTACTGTCTACATTCGTTAAGCGGCGGCGTATAGATACCCTTACAAAAAATAGTTTAATTTAATATATATATATATTAATAAGCGACTAGAGGCAGTCACATAAATGTAAGGAAATTAAAAGTTATATTATAAAACAGAGTTATAAGTTAAGTATTTTTGGTAAGGGTATCTATGCGCTGCCATTTAATGGATGTGTGCTCTCGCAATGAACATGCACACACACTTGCATATTATTACAGTTATAGCTACATGTATTTGCATTTATGTCTACAAATGTGTTTATAATATTCGACTGCTGTCTACATTCGTTAAGTGGCGGCGCATAGATACCCATACAAAAAATAGTTTAATTTAATAAATATATGATTAAGCGACTAGAGGTAATCACATAAATGTTAGGAAATTAAAAGCAATATTATAAAAATTAGTAATATGTTTAATATTTTTTGTAAGGGTATCTATGCGCTGCCATTAAATGAATGTTTGCTCTCGAAATGAACATGCACACACACTTGCATATGATTACAGTTATAGCTACATGTTGTCACATTTATGTCTACAAATGTGTTTATAATATTCGGCTGCTGTCTACATTCGTTAAGCGGCAGCGCATAGATACCCTTACAAAAAACAGTTTAATTTAATATATTTATTTATTGGCGACTAGAGGCAATCACATAAATGTTAGGAAATTAAGAGTAATACCATAAAAAAGAGTATTAAGTTAAATATTTTTGGTAAGGGTATCTATGCGCTGCCATTTAATGGATTTGTGTTCTCGCAACGAACATGCACACACACTTGCATATGATTACAGTTATAGCTACATGTATTCGCATTTATGTCTACAAATGTGTTTATAATATTCGGCTACTGTCTACATCTGTCAAGCGGCTGCGTATAGATACCCTTACAAAAAATAGTTCAATTATAATATATATATATATTAATAAGCGACTAGAGGCAGTCACATAAATGTAAGGAAATTAAAAGTTATATTATAAAACAGAGTTATAAGTTAAGTATTTTTGGTAAGGGTATCTATGCGCTGCCATTTAATGGATGTGTGCTCTCGCAATGAACATGCACACACACTTGCATATTATTACAGTTATAGCTACATGTATTTGCATTTATGTCTACAAATGTGTTTATAATATTCGACTGCTGTCTACATTCGTTAAGTGGCGGCGCATAGATACCCATACAAAAAATAGTTTAATTTAATAAATACATGATTAAGCGACTAGAGGTAATCACATAAATGTTAGGAAATTAAAAGCATTATTATAAAAATGAGTAATATGTTAAATATTTTTTGTAAGGGTATCTATGCGCTGCCATTAAATGAATGTTTGCTCTCGCAATGAACATGCACACACACTTGCATATGATTACAGTTATAGCTACATGTTGTCACATTTATGTCTACAAATGTGTTTATAATATTCGGCTTCTGTCTACATTCGTTAAGCGGCAGCGCATAGATACCCTTACAAAAAACAGTTTAATTTAATATATTTATTTATTGGCGACTAGAGGCAATCACATAAATGTTAGGAAATTAAAAGTTATAATATAAAAAAGGCTGCGCATAGATACCCTAACCAAAAATAGTTTAATTTAATATATTTTATTTAGCGACTATATAATATAACTTTTAATTTCCTGACAGTTATTTAAATTTCCTATATGACTGCCTCTAGTCGCCAATAAATAAATAAATAAATATATTAAATTAAACTATTAATATGAACGAAAAGATATTGTTATTAACGGTGATAGTTTTTTGATAACATAAATATTTATATGTTTTGCTGCTTATTCGCAGCAGGCAGGTATAGAATATTCTTCTAGCGATCAGCGGCACACAGTGCCGAACTCATTGCTTGCTCAGGCTTCGCTGTCGCAACATCAATTTCGACGCTCCGAAACGCTTGCACATAAGCGAATTAGCAGCAACACAAATATATATGTATATACATTGAATCACAAGAAGACATGCGGCCATTGATGTGAATTTTCGGCGTTGCTACTTTTCTGTAGTTATTCGTGCTTGTCGGTAGAGACGGGGCGGGCGGCAATAGTTCAATGAGGCAGCCAGTAGCCGAAATTAAGATTTTTCAATTTCAGCCCGCAGTGCTTCTCTCCGAAATGGAGGGTATAAGGGCATAATTAATATGTTTGCAACACTTACTTGCAATTAACATGAAAAATCCATTAAGTAATAATTATCATTTATGAATTTAATACATTTAATGTTATCAAAAAACTATCACCGTTAATAACAATATATTTTCGTTCATATTAATAGTTTAATTTAATATATTTATTTATTGGTGACTAGAGGCAGTCACATTAATGTTAGGAAACTAAAAGTATTACTATAAAAAAAAAGTAATAAGTTAAATATTTTTGGTAAGGGTATCTATGCGCTGCCATTTAGTAGATGTGTGCTCTCGCAATGAACATACATGAACGCATATATATATTAATTAGCGGCTAGAGGCAGTCACATAAATGTTAGGAAATTAAGAGTAATACTATAAAAAAGAGTAATAAGTTAAATATTTTTGGTAAGTGTATCTATGCGCTGCCATTTTAAGGAATTGTTCTCTCGCAATTAACATGCACACACACTTGCATATGATTACAGTTATAGCTACATGTATTCGCATTTATGTCTACAAATGTGTTTATAATATTCGACTGCTGTCTATATTCGTTAAGCGGCGGCGCATAGATACCCTTACCAAAATTAGTTTAATTTAATATTAATATGAATTAGCGACTAGAGGTAATCACATAAATGTAAGGAAATTAAAAGTAATATTATATAAATGAGTCATATGTTAAAAATTTTTTGTAAGGGTATCTATGCGCTGCCATTTACAGGATTTGTGCTCTCGCAACGAACATGCACACACACTTGCATATGATTACAGTTATAGCTACATGTATTCGCATTTATGTCTACAAATGTGTTTATTATATTCGACTGCTGTCTATATTCGTTAAGCGGCAGCGCATAGATACCCTTACCAAAAATAGTTTAATTTAATATTTATATGAATTAGCGACTAGAGGTAATCACATAACTGTAAGGAAATTAAAAGTAATATTATATAAATGAGTAATATGTTAAATATTTTTTGTAAGGGTATCTATGCGCTGCCATTTACAGGATTTGTGCTCTCGCAATGAACATGCACACAGACTTGTTTATTATTACAGTTATAGCTACATGTATTCGCATTTATGTCTACAAATGTGTTTATAATATTCGGCTGCTGTCTATATTCGTTAAGCGGTAGCGCATAGATACCCTTACAAAAAATATTTTAATTAATATATTTATTTATTGGCGACTAGAGGCAGTCAAATAAATGTTAGGAAATTAAGAGTAATACTATAAAAAAAGAATAATAAGTTAAATATTTTTGGTAAGGGTATCTATGCACTGCCATTTAGTGGATGTGTGCTCTCGCATTGAACATGCACACACACTTGCATATGATAACAGTTATAGCTACATGTATTCGCATTTATGTCTACAAATGTGTTTATAATATTCGGCTGCTGTCTAGATTCGTTAAGCAGCAGCGTAAAGATACCCTTACCAAAAATAGTTTAATTTAATATATATATTAATTAGCGGCTAAAGGCAGTCACATAAATGTTAGGAAATTAAGAGTAATACTATAAAAATGAGTAATAAGTTACATATTTTTCGTAAGGGTATCTATGCGCTGTCATTTAATGGATTTGTGCTCTCGCAACGAACATGCACACACACTTGCATATGATTACAGTTATAGCTACATGTATTCGCATTTATGTCAACAAATGTGTTTATAATATTCGACTGCTGTCTACATTCGTTAAGCGGTAGCGCATAGATACCCTTACAAAAAATAGTTTAATTTAATATATTTATTTATTGGCCACTAGAGGCAGTCACATAAATGTTAGGAAATTAAGAGTTATACTATAAAAAAGTGTAATAAGTTAAATAATTTTGGTAAGGGTATCTATGCGCTGCCATATAATGGATATGTGCTCTCGCAACGAACATGCACACACACTTGCATATGATTACAGTTATAGCTACATGTATTTGCATTTATGTCTACAAATGTGTTTATAATATTCGACTGCTGTCAACATTCGTTAAGCGGTAGCGCATAGATAGCCTTACAAAAAATAGTTTAATTTAATATATTTATTTATTAGCGACTAGAGGCAGTCACATAAATGTTAGGAAATTAAGAGTTATACCATAAAAAAGAGTAATAAGTTAAAAATTATTGGTAAGGGTATCTATGCGCTGCCATTTAATGGATTTGTGTTCTCGCAACGAACATGCACACACACTTGCATATGATTACAGTTATAGCTACATGTATTCGCATTTATGTCTACAAATGTGTTTATAATATTCGGCTGCTGTCTATATTCGTTAAGCGGCGGCGCATAGATACCCTTACAAAAAATAGTTTAATTTAATATTAATATTCATAAGCGACTAGAGGCAGTCAAATAAATGTTAGGAAATTAAGAGTAATACTATAAAAAAGAATAATAAGTTAAATATTTTTGGTAAGGGTATCTATGCACAGCCATTTAGTGTATGCGTGCTCTCGCAATGAACATGCACACACACTTGCATATGATTACAGTTATAGCTACATGTATTCGCATTTATGTCTACAAATGTGTTTATAATATTCGGCTGCTGTCTACATTCGTTAAGCAGCAGCGCATAGATACCCTTACCAAAAATAGTTTAATGTAATATATATATTAATTAGCGGCTAGAGGCAGTCACATAAATGTTAGGAAATTAAGAGTAATACTATAAAACTTAGTATTAAGTTACATACTTTTCGTAAGGGTATCTATGCGCTGTCATTTAATGGATTTGTGCTCTCGCAACGAACATGCACACACACTTGCATATTATTACAGTTATAAGTACATGTATTCGCATTTATGTCTACAAATGTGTTTATAATATTCGACTGCTGTCAACATTCGTTAAGCGGTAGCGCATAGATACCCTTACAAAAAATAGTTTAATTTAATATATTTATTTATTGGCGACTAGAGGCAGTCACATAAATGTTAGGAAAATAAGAGTAATACTACAAAAAAGAGTAATAAGTTAAATAATTTCGGTAAAGGTATCTATGCGCTGCCATTTAATGGATTTGTGCTCTCGCAACGAACATGCACACACACTTGCATATGATTACAGTTATAGCTACATGTATTCGCATTTATGTCTACAAATGTGTTTATAATATTCGACTGCTGTCTACATTCGTTAAGCGGTAGCGCATAGATACCCTTACAAAAAATAGTTTAATTTAATATATTTATTTATTGGCGACTAGAGGCAGTCACATAAATGTTAGGAAATTAAGAGTTTTACCATAAAAAAGATTAATAAGTTAAATAATTTTTGTAAGGGTATCTGTGCGCTGCCATTTAATGGATTTGTGCTCTCGCAACGAACATGCACACAAACTTGCATATGATTACAGTTAAAGCTACATGTATTCGCATTTATGTCTACAAATGTGTTTATAATATTCGACTGCTGTCTACATTCGTTAAGCGGCAGCGCATAGATACCCTTACCAAAAATAGTTTAATGTAATATATATATTAATTAGCGGCTAGAGGCAGTCACATAAATGTAAGGAAATTAATTACCAAAAGTATCTATGCGCTGCCGCTTAACGAATGTAGACAGAAGCCGAATATTATAAACACATTTGTAGACATAAATTCGAATACATGTAGCTATAACTGTAATCATATGCAAGTGTGTGTGCATGTTCATTGCGAGAGCACACATCCATTAAATGGCAGCGCATAGATAACCTTACCAAAAATATTTAACTTATTACTCTGTTTTATAATATTACTTTTAATATCCTAACATTTATGTGATTGCCTCTAGTCGCCAATAAATAAATATATTAAATTAAACTACTTTTTGTAAGGGTATCTATGCGCTGCCGCTTAACGAATGTACAGAGCAGCCGAATATTATAAACACATTTGTAGACATAAATGCGAATACATGTAGCTATAGCTGTAATCATATGCAAGTGTGTGTGCATGTTCATTGCGAGAGCACACATCCATTAAAAGACAGCGCATAGAAACCCTTACCAAAAATATTTAACATATTACTCTGTTTTATAATATAACTTTAAATTTCCTAACATTTATGTGACTGCCTCTGGTCGCTAATTAATAGATATATTAAATTAAACTATTTTTTGTAAGGGTATCTATGCGCCGCCGATTAACGAATGTAGACAGCAGCCGAATATTATCAACACATTTGTAGACATAAATGCGAATACATGTAGCTATAACTGTAATCATATGCAAGTGTGTGTGCATGTTTGTTGCGAGAGCACAAATCCATTAAATGGCAGCGCATAGATACCCTTACCAAAAATATTTAACTTAATACCCTTTTTTATAATATAACTCTTAATTTCAAAACATTTATGTGACTGCCGCTAGTCGCTAATTAATAAATAGATTAAATTAAACTATTTTTGGTAAAGGCATCTACGCGCAGCCTTTTTTATAGTATTACTTACTAACAGTTACGTGACTGCCTCTAGTCACCAATAAATAAATATATTACATTAAAGTAGTTTTGGTATGGGTATCTATGCGCTCCGCTTAACGAATGTAGACAGCAGCCGAATATTATAAACACATTTGTAGACATAAATGCGAATACATGTAGCTATAACTGTAATCATATGCAAGTGTGTGTGCATGTTCATTGTGAGAGCACACATCCACTAAATGGCAGCGCATAGGTACCCTTACCAAAAATATTTAATTTATTACTCATTTGTATAATATTACTTTTAATTTCCTAACATTTATGTGAGTGCCTCTAGTCGCCAATAAATAAATATATTAAAATAAACTATTTGTGGTAACGGTATCTTTGCGCTGCCGCTTAACGAATGTAGACAGCAACCGAATATTATAAACACATTTGTAGACATAAATGCGAATACATGTAGCTAAACTTCAATCATATGCAAGTGTGTGTGCATGTACATTGCAAGAGCACACATCCATTCAATGGCAGCGCATAGATACCCTTACTAAAAATATTTAACTTATTACTATTTTTTATAGTATTACTTTTAGTTTCCTTACATTTATGTGACTGCCTCTAGTCGCCAATAAATAAATATATTATGTTAAACTATTAATATGAACGAAAATATATTGTTATTAACGGTGATAGTTTTTTGATAACATAAAATGTTTTAAATTCATATATGATAATTATTACTTAATGGATTTTTCATGCTAATTGCAAGTAAGTGTTGCAAACATATTAATTATGCCCTTATACCCTCCATTTCGGAGAGAAGCACTGCGGGCTGAAATTGAAAAATCTTAATTTCGGCTACTGGCTGCCTCATTGAACTATTGCCGCCCCGCCCCGTCTCTACCCACAAGCATTACATATATTAAATTGAACTATTTTTTGTAAGGGCATCTATGCGCTGCCGCTTAACGAATGTATAGCGCAGCCAAATATTATAAACAAATATGTAGACATAAATGTGACAACATGTAGCTATAACTGTAATCATATGCAAGTGTGTGTGCATGTTCATTGCGAGAGCAAACATCCATTAAATGGCAGCGCATAGATACCCTTACAAAAAATATTTAACATATAACTCATTTTTATTATATTACTTTTAATTTCCTTACATTTATATGATTACCTCTAGTCGCTAATTTATATTTACATTAAATTAAACTATTTTTTGTAAGGGTATCTATGCGCCGCCGCTTAACGAATGTAGACAGCAGTCGAATATTATAAACACATTTGTAGACATAAATGCGAATACATGTAGCTATAACTGTAATAATATGGAAGTGTGTGTGCATGTTCATTGCGAGAGCACACATCCATTAAATGGCAGCGCATAGATACCCTTACCAAAAATATTTAACTTATAACTCTGTTTTATAATATAACTTTTAATTTCCTAACATTTATGTGACAACCTCCAGTCGCTTATTAATATATATATTAAATTAAACTATTTTTTGTAAGGGTATCTATGCGCCGCCGATTAACGAATGTAGACAGCAGCCGAATATTATCAACATATTTGTAGTTATAAATGCGAATACATGTAGCTATAACTGTAATCATATGCAAGTGTGTGTGCATGTTCGTTGCGAGAGCACTATTCCATTAAATGACAGCGCATAGATACCCTTAAGAAAAATATGTAACTTATTACTCATTTTTATAGTATTACTCTTAATTTCCTAACATTTATGTGACTGCCTCTAGCCGCTAATTAATATATATATTAAATTAAACTATTTTTAGTTAGGGTATCTATGCGCTGTCGCTTAACGATTGTAGACAGCAGTCGAATATTAAAAACACATTTGTAGACATAAATGCGAATACATGTAGCTATAACTGTAATCATATGCAAGTGTGTGTGCATGTTCGTTGCGAGAGCACAAATCCATTAAATGGCAGCGCATAGATACCCTTACCAAAATTATTTAACTTAATACTCTTTTTTATAGTATTACTCTTAATTTCCTAACATTTATGTGACTGCCTCTAGTCGCCAATAAATAAATATATTATATTAAACTATTTTTTGTAAGGGTATCTATGCGCTACCGCTTAACGAATGTAGACAGTAGTCGAATATTATAAACACAATTGTAGACATAAATGCGAATACATGTAGCTATAACTGTAATCATATGCAAGTGTGTGTGCATGTTCATTGTGAGAGCACACAAGCACTAAATGGCAGCGCATGGATACCCTTGCGAGAAATATTTAACATATTATTTTTTTTTATAGTATTACTTTTAATTTCCTAACATTTATGTGACTAACTCTAGTCGCCAATAAATAAATATATTAAATTAAACTATTAATATGAACGAAAAGATATTGTTATTAATGGTGATAGCTCTTTGATAACATGAAATGTATTACATCAATAAATAATAATTATGACTTAATGGATTTTTCATGTTAATTGCAAGGTAGTGTTGCAAACATATTACTTATGCCCTTATACCCTCCATTTCGAAGAGAAGCACTGCGGGCTGAAATTGAAAAATCTTTATTTCGACTACTGGCTGCCTCATAGAACTATTGCCGCCCACAAGCACGATCAACTACAGAAAAGTAGCAACGCCGAAAATTCACAGCAATGGCCGCATGTCTTCTTGTGATTCAATATATATATAAATGTGCTGCTGCTTATTTGCTTGTATGCAAGCGTTTCGGAGCGTCGAAATAGATGTTGCGGCAGCAAAGCCAGAGCAAGCAATGAGTTCGGCACTGTGTGCCGCTGATCGCTAGAAGAATATTCTATGCCTGCCTGCTGCGAATAAGCAGCAACACATATACATATATTCAATAACAAGAAGACAGGCGGCCATTGCTGTGAAGTTCCGGCGTTGACTTTTTTTCTGTAGTCGTTCGAGCTTGTGGGTAGAGGGCGGGGCGGCAATAGTTCTATGAGGCAGCTAGTAGCCGAAATTTAGATTTTTCAATTTCATCCCGCGGTGCTTCTCTTCGAAATGGAGGGTTTTAGGACATAATTAATATGTTTGCAACACTACCTTGCAATTAACATGAAAAATACATTAAGTCATAATTATTATTTATTGATTTAATACATTTCATGTTATCAAAGAGCTATCACCATTAATAACAATATCTTTTCGTTCATTTTAATAGTTTAATTTAACATATTTACTTATTGGCGAGTTAGTCACATAAATGTTAGGAAATTAAAAGTAATACCATAAAAAAGAGTAATTAGTTAAATATTTTTGATAAGAGTATCTAGAGAGACATGCGGCCATTGCTGTGAATTTCCGGTGTTGCCTTTTTTCTGTAGTTGTTCGTGATAGTGAGTAGAGACGGGGCGGGGGCGGCAATAGTTCTATGAGGCAGCCAGTAGCCGAATTTAGATTTTTCAATTTCAGCCCGCAGAGCTTCTCTTCGAAATGGAGGGTACAAGTGCATAATTAATATGTTTGCAACACTACCTTGCAATTAACATGAAAAATCCATTAAGTCATAATTATTATTTATTGATTTCATACATTTTATGTTATTAAAGAACTATCACCGTTAATAACAATATCTTTTCGTTCATATTAATAGTTTAATTTAATATATTGGTGGTATGCTTAGTGCCATAACTTTGTCAAAACTTATCCGATTTACATTTCCAAACTCATTTTGATCATTGTTTATCGTTCTTTATAATTCTGCATTCCAAGTCGAAAAACTTGAAAATATTGGCTTTCTTGTCAAAAGTCATGTTGACATAAAAGTTTCGAAGTGCCCAACAATTACCTTTTGAGACTTCAAACTGCCATAACTTTGTCCAAACTGATCCGATTTACATTTCTGAAGTCATTTTGATCATTGCTTATCGTTCTTAATAATTCTGCATTCAAAGTCGAAAAACTTGAAAAATTTGGATTTCTTGTCAAAAGTCGTGTTGACATACAAGGTTCCAAGTTCCCAAAAGTAACCTTCTTAGACTTCAAACTGCCATAATTTAGTCAAAACTGATCCGATTTACATTTCTGAAGTCATTTTGATCATTGCTTATCGTTCTAAATAATTCTGCATTTAAAGTCGAAAAACTTGAAAAATTTGGACTTCTTGTCAAAAGTCATGTTGACATAAAAGTTTCCAAGTTCCAAAAAATTAACTGCTGAGACTTCAAACTGCCATAACTTTGTCAAAACTGATCCGATTTACATTTCGGAAGTCATTTTGATCATTGCTTATCGTTCTTAATAATTCTGCATTCAAAATCGAAAAACTGGAAAACTTTTGTTTTCTGTCAAAAGTCATGTTGACATAAAAGTTTACAAATTCCAAAAAATTAACTTCTGAGACTCCAACTGCCATAACTTTGTCAAAACTGATCCGATTTACATTTCGGAAGTCATTTTGATCATTGCTTATCGTTCTTAATAATTCTGCATTCAAAGTCGAAAAACTTGAAAAATTTGGTTTTCTTGTCAAAAGTCATGTTAACATTAAGGCTTCCAAGCTCCCAAAAATTACCTTCTGAGACTTCAAACTGCCATAACTTTGTCAAACCTGATCCGATTTACATTTCTGAAGTCATTTTGATCATTGCTTATCGTTCTTAAAAATTCTGCATTTAAAGTCGAAAAACTTGAAAAATTTGGATTTCTTGTCAAAAGTCATGTTGACATAAAAGTTTCCAAGTCCCAAAAATAACCTTCTGAGACTTCAAACTGCCATAACTTTGTCAAAACTGATCCGATTTACATTTCGGAAGTTATTTTAATCATTGCTTATCGTTCTTAATAATTCTGCATTCAAAGTCGAAAAACTTGAAAAACTTGGATTTCTTGTCAAAAGTCATGTTGACATAAAAGTTTCCAAGTTCCTAAAAATTACCTTCTGAGACTTCAAACTGCCATAACTTTGTCAAAACTGATCCGATTTACATTTCTGAAGTCATTTTGATCATTGCTTATCGTTCTTAATAATTCTGCATTCAAAGTCGAAAAACTTGAAAAATTTGGATTTCTTGTCAAAAGTCATGTTGACATAAAAGTTTCAAAGTTTCTAAAAATTACCTTCTGAGACTTCAAACTGCCATAACTTTGTCAAAACTGATCCGATTTACATTTCGGATGCTATTTTGATCATTGCTTATCGTTCTTAATAATTCTGCATTCAAATTCTGAAAAATTTGGATTTCTAGTCAAAAGTAATGATGACATAAAAGTTTCCAAGTTCCCAAAATTTATCTTTTGAGACTTTAAACTGCCATAACTTTGTCAAAACTGATCCGATTCACATTTCGGCAGCCATTTTGAAATATCTTATCGTTCTTACTAATTCTGCATTTAAAGTCGAAAAACTTGAAAACTTTGGATTTCTAGTCAAAAGTCATGTTGACATAAAAGTTTTCAAGTTCCCAAAAATGACCTCCTGAGACTTCAAACAGCCATAACTCTGTCAAAACTGATCCGATTTACATTTCTGAAGTCATTTTGATCATTGCTTATCGTTCTTAATAATTCTGCATTCAAAGTCGAAAAACTTGAAAATTTTGGACTTCTTGTCAAAAGTCATGTTGACATAAAAGTTTCCAAGTTTCCAAAAGTTACCTTCTGAGACTTCAAACTGCCATAACTTAATCAAAACTGATCCGATTTACATTTCTGAAGTCATTTTGATCATTGCATATCGTTCTTAATAATTCTGCATTCAAAGTCGAAAATTTGAAAAATTTGGATTTCTTGTCAAAAGTCGTGTTGACATACAAGTTTTCAAGTTCCCAAAAGTTACCTTCTAAAACTTCAAACTGCCATAACTTAGTCAAAACTGATCCGATTTACATTTCTGAAGTCATTTTGATCATTGCTTAGCGTTCTTAATAATTATGCATTTAAGGTCGAAAAACTTGAAAAATTTGGACTTCTTGTCAAAAGTCATGTTGACATAATAGTTTCCAAGTTCCAAAAAATTAACTGCTGAAACTTCAAACTGCCATAACTTTGTCAAAACTGATCCGATTTACATTTCGGAAGTCATTTTGATCATTGCTTATCGTTCTTAATAATTCTGCATTCAAAGTCGAAAATCTTGAAAAATTTGGTTTTATTATCAAAAGTCATGTTAACATAAAAGTTTCGAAGCTCCAAAAAATTAACTTCTGAGACTTCAAACAGCCATAACTTTGTCAAAACTGATTCGATTTACATTTCGGAAGTCATTTTGATCATTGCTTATCGTTCTTAATAATTCTGCATTCAAAGTCGAAAAACTTGAAAAATTTGGTTTTCTTGTCAAAAGTCATGTTAACATAAAAGTTTCCAAGCTCCCAAAAATTACCTTCTGAGACTTCAAACTGCCATAACTTTGTCAAACCTGATCCGATTTACATTTCTGAAGTCATTTTGATCATTGCTTATCGTTCTTAATAATTCTGCATTCAAAGTCGAAAAACTTGAAAAATTTGGATTTCTTGTCAAAAGTCATGTTGACATAAAAGTTTCCAAGTTCCTAAAAATTACCTTCTGAGACTTCAAACTGCCATAACTTTGTCAAACTGATCCGATTTACATTTCGGAAGTTATTTTAATCATTGCTTATCGTTCTTAATAATTCTGCATTCAAAATCGAAAAACTTGAAAACTTTTGTTTTCTTGTCAAAAGTCATGTTGACATAAAAGTTTCCAAGTTCCTAAAAATTACCTTTTGAGACTTCAAACTGCCATAACTTTGTCAAAACTGATCCGATTTACATTTCTGAAGTCATTTTGATCATTGCTTATCGTTCTTAATAATTCTGCATATAAGTCGAAAATCTTGAAAACTTTGGTTTTCTTGTCAAAAGTCATGTTGACATAAAAGTTTCCAAGTTCCCAAAATTACCTTCTGAGACTTCAAACTGCCATAACTTTGTCAAAACTGATCCGATTTATATTTCGGCAGCCATTTTGAACATTTCTTATCGTTCTTAATAATTCTGCATTTAAAGTCGAAAAACTTGAAAACTTTGGTTTTCTAGTCAAAAGTCATGTTGACATAAAAGTTTCCAAGTTCCCAAAAATTACCTTCTGAGACTTCAAACTGCCATAACTTTGTCAAACCTGATCCGATTTACATTTCTGAAGTCATTTTGATCATTGCTTATCGTTCTTAATAATTCTGCATTCAAAGTCGAAAAACTTGAAAAATTTGGATTTCTTGTCAAAAGTCATGTTGACATAAAAGTTTCCAAGTTCCCAAAAATTACCTTCTGAGACTTCAAACTGCCATAACTTTGTCAAAACTGATCCGATTTACATTTCGGAAGTTATTTTAATCATTGCTTATCGTTCTTAATAATTCTGCATTTAAAGTCGAAAAACTTGAAAACTTTGGTTTTCTAGTCAAAAGTCATGTTGACATAAAAGTTTCCAAGTTCCCAAAAATTACCTTCTGAGACTTCAAACTGCCATAACTTTGTCAAAACTGATCCGATTTACATTTCGGAAGTCATTTTGATCATTGCTTATCGTTCTTAATAATTCTGCATTCAAAATCGAAAAACTTGAAAACTTTGGTTTTCTTGTCAAAAGTCATGTTGACATAAAAGTTTCCAAGTTCCCAAAAATTAACCTTCTGAGACTTTAAACTGCCATAACTTTGTCAAAACTGATCCGATTTACATTTCGGCAGCCATTTTGATCATTGCTTATCGTTCTTAATAATTCTGCATTTAAAGTCGAAAAACTTGAAAACTTTGGTTTTCTAGTCAAAAGTCATGTTGACATAAAAGTTTCCAAATTCCCAAAATTATCTTCTGAGACTTCAAACTGCCATAACTTTGTCAAAACTGATCCGATTTACATTTCGGAAGTTATTTTAATCATTGCTTATCGTTCTTAATAATTCTGCATTCAAAATCGAAAAACTTGAAAACTTTTGTTTTCTTGTCAAAAGTCATGTTGACATAAAAGTTTCCAAGTTCCCAAAAATTAGCTTCTGAGACTTTAAACTGCCATAACTTTGTCTGATCCGATTTACATTTCGGCAGCCATTTTGAACATTTCTTATCGTTCTTAATAATTCTGCATTCAAATTCGAAAAACTTGAAATCTTTGGTTTCAAAAGTCATGTTGACACTAAAGTTTCCAAGTTCCCAAAAATTACCTTCTGAGATTTCAAACTGCCATAACTTTGTCAAAACTGATCCGATTTACATTTCGGATGCTATTTTGATCATTGCTTATCGTTCTTAATAATTCTGCATTCAAATTCTTAAAAATTTGGATTTCTAGTCAAAAATAATGATGACATAAAAGTTTCCAAGTTCCCAAAATTTATCTTTTGAGACTTAAAACTGCCATAACTTTGTCAAAACTGATCCGATTCACATTTCCGCAGCCATTTTGAAATATCTTATCGTTCTTACTAATTCTGCATTTAAAGTCGAAAAACTTGAAAACTTTGGTTTTCTAGTCAAAAGTCATGTTGACATAAATGTTTTCAAGTCCCAAAAATAACCTTCTGAGACTTCAAACTGCCATAACTTTGTCAAAACTGATCCGATTTACATTTCGGAAGTTATTTTAATCATTGCTTATCGTTCTTAATAATTCTGCATTCAAAATCGAAAAACTTGAAAGCTTTTGTTTTCTTGTCAAAATTAATGTTGACATAAAAAGTTTCCAAGTTCCCAAAAATTAACTTCTGAGACTTCAAACTGCCATAACTTTGTCAAAACTGATCCGATTTACATTTCGGAAGTTATTTTAATCATTGCTTATCGTTCTTACTAATTCTGCATTTAAAGTCGAAAAACTTGAAAACTTTGGTTTTCTAGTCAAAAGTCATGTTGACATAAAAGTTTTCAAGTTCCCAAAATTGACCTCCTGAGACTTCAAACAGCCATAACTCTGTCAAAACTGATCCGATTCAAATTTCTGAAGTCATTTTGATCATTGCTTATCGTTCTTAATAATTCTGCATTCAAAGTCGAAAAACTTGAAAATTTTGGACTTCTTGTCAAAAGTCATGTTGACATAAATGTTTCCAAGTTTCCAAAAGTTACCTTCTGAGACTTCAAACTGCCATAACTTAATCAAAACTGATCCGATTTACATTTCTGAAGTCATTTTGATCATTGCATATCGTTCTTAATAATTCTGCATTCAAAGTCGAAAAACTTGAAAAATTTGGATTTCTTGTCAAAAGTCGTGTTGACATACAAGTTTCCAAGTTCCCAAAAGTTACCTTCTAAAACTTCAAACTGCCATAACTTAGTCAAAACTGATCCGATTTACATTTCTGAAGTCATTTTGATCATTGCTTAGCGTTCTTAATAATTCTGCATTTAAGGTCGAAAAACTTGAAAAATTTGGACTTCTTGTCAAAAGTCATGTTGACATAATAGTTTCCAAGTTACAAAAAATTATTTGCTGAGACTTCAAACTGCCATAACTTTGTCAAAACTGATCCGATTTACATTTCGGAAGTCATTTTGATCATTGCTTATCGTTCTTAATAATTCTGCATTCAAAGTCGAAAAACTTGAAAAATTTGGTTTTCTTGTCAAAAGTCATGTTAACATAAAAGTTTCCAAGCACCATAAAATTAACTTCTGAGACTTCAAACTGCCATAACTTTGTCAAAACTGATTCGATTTACATTTCGGAAGTCATTTTGATCATTGCTTATCGTTCTTAATAATTCTGCATTCAAAGTCGAAAAACTTGAAAAATTTGGTTTTCTTGTCAAAAGTCATGTTAACATAAAAGTTTCCAAGCTCCCAAAAATTACCTCCTGAGACTTCAAACTGCCATAACTTTGTCAAACCTGATCCGATTTACATTTCTGAAGTCATTTTGATCATTGCTTATCGTTCTTAATAATTCTGCATTCAAAGTCGAAAAACTTGAAAAATTTGGATTTCTTGTCAAAAGTCGTGTTGACATAAAAGTTTTCAAGTTCCTAAAAATTACCTTCTGAGACTTCAAACTGCCATAACTTTGTCAAACTGATCCGATTTACATTTCGGAAGTTATTTTAATCATTGCTTATCGTTCTTAATAATTCTGCATTCAAAATCGAAAAACTTGAAAACTTTTGTTTTCTTGTCAAAAGTCATTTTGACATAAAAGTTTCCAAGTTCCTAAAAATTACCTTTTGAGACTTCAAACTGCCATAACTTTGTCAAAACTGATCCGATTTACATTTCTGAAGTCATTTTGATCATTGCTTATCGTTCTTAATAATTCTGCATATAAGTCGAAAATCTTGAAAACTTTGGTTTTCTAGTCAAAAGTCATGTTAACATTAAAGTTTCCAAGTTCCCAAAATTATATTCTGAGACTTCAAACTGCCATAACTTTGTCAAAACTGATCCGATTTATATTTCGGCAGCCATTTTGAACATTTCTTATCGTTCTTAATAATTCTGCATTTAAAGTCGAAAAACTTGAAAACTTCGGTTTTCTAGTCAAAGGTAATGATGACATAAAAGTTTCCAAGTTCCCAAAATTTATCTTCTGAGACTTTAAACTGCCATAACTTTGTCAAAACTGATCCGATTCACATTTCGGCAGCCATTTTGAAATATCTTATCGTTCTTACTAATTCTGCATTTAAAATCGAAAAACTTGAAAACTTTTGTTTTCTTGTCAAAAGTCATGTTGACATAAAAGTTTCCAAATTCCAAAAAATTATTTTCTGAGACTTCAAACTGCCATAACTTTGTCAAAACTGATCCGATTTACATTTCGGAAGTCATTTTGATCATTGCTTATCGTTCTTAATAATTCTGCATTCAAAGTCGAAAAACTTGAAAAATTTGGTTTTCTTGTCAAAAGTCATGTTAACATAAAAGTTTCCAAGCTCCAAAAAATTAACTTCTGAGACTTCAAACTGCCATAACTTTGTCAAAACTGATTCGATTTACATTTCGGAAGTCATTTTAATCATTGCTTATCGTTCTTAATAATTCTGCATTCAAAGTCGAAAAACTTGAAAAATTTGGATTTCTTGTCAAAAGTCATGTTGACATAAAAGTTTCCAAGTTCCTAAAAATTACCTTCTGAGACTTCAAACTGCCATAACTTTGTCAAACTGATCCGATTTACATTTCGGAAGTTATTTTAATCATTGCTTATCGTTCTTAATAATTCTGCATTCAAAATCGAAAAACTTGAAAACTTTTGTTTTGTTGTCAAAAGTCATTGTGACATAAAAGTTTCTAAGTTCCTAAAAATTACCTTTTGAGACTTCAAACTGCCATAACTTTGTCAAAACTGATCCGATTTACATTTCTGAAGTCATTTTGATCATTGCTTTTCGTTCTTAATAATTCTGCATATAAGTCGAAAATCTTGAAAACTTTGGTTTTCTAGGCAAAAGTCATGTTAACATTAAAGTTTCCAAGTTCCCAAAATTATATTCTGAGACTTCAAACTGCCATAACTTTGTCAAAACTGATCCGATTTATATTTCGGCAGCCATTTTGAACATTTCTTATCGTTCTTAATAATTCTGCATTTAAAGTCGAAAAACTTGAAAACTTCGGTTTTCTAGTCAAAAGTCATGTTGACATAAAAGTTTCCAAGTTCCCAAAAATTACCCTGTGAGACTTCAAACTACCATTACTTTGTCAAACAGATCCGATTTACATTTCGGAAGTCATTTTGATCATTGCTTATCGTTCTTAATAATTCTGCATATAAGTCGAAAATCTTGAAAACTTCGGTTTTCTTGTCAAAAGTCATGTTGACATAAAAGTTTCCAAGTTCCCAAAATTTATCTTCTGAGACTTTAAACTGCCATAACTTTGTCAAAACTGATCCGATTCACATTTCGGCAGCCATTTTGAAATATCTTATCGTTCTTACTAATTCTGCATTCAAAATCGAAAAACTTGAAAACTTTTGTTTTCTTGTCAAAAGTCATGTTGACATAAAAGTTTCCAAACTCCAAAAAATTATTTTCTGAGACTTCAAACTGCCATAACTTTGTCAAAACTGATCCGATTTACATTTCGGAAGTCATTTTGATCATTGCTTATCGTTCTTAATAATTCTGCATTCAAAGTCGAAAAACTTGAAAAATTTGGTTTTCTTGTCAAAATTCATGTTAACATAAAAGTTTCCAAGCCACCAAAAATTACCTTCTGAGACTTCAAACTGCCATAACTTTGTCAAACCTGATCCGATTTACATTTCTGAAGTTATTTTGATCATTGCTTATCGTTCTTAATAGTTCTGCATTCAAAGTCGAAAAACTTAAAAAAATTGGATTTCTTGTCAAAAGTCATGTTGACATAAAAGTTTCCAAGTTCCCAAAAATTACCTTCTGAGACTTCAAACTGCCATAACTTTGTCAAACTGATCCGATTTACATTTCGGAAGTTATTTTAATCATTGCTTATCGTTCTTAATAATTCTGCATTCAAAATCGAAAAACTTGAAAACTTTTGTTTTCTTGTCAAAAGTCATGTTGACATAAAAGTTTCCAAGTTCCCAAAAATTACCTTCTGAGACTTCAAACTGCCATAACTTTGTCAAAACTGATCCGATTTACATTTCTGAAGTCATTTTGATCATTGCTTATCGTTCTTAATAATTCTGCATTCAAAGTCGAAAAACTTGAAAAATTTGGATTTCTTGTCAAAAGTAATGTTGACATAAAAGTTTCCAAGTTCCCAAAATTTATCTTCTGAGACTTTAAACTGCCATAACTTGTTACATGTTGCTTATCGGAGGCACCAGAATATCGCTCTACCGGCTAGCTATCGGCTCAGGCGAGTTCGACCGCGATATCCTGGGCAGCAACTGAACAACAATCATTTCTTTCAAAAACTACACACACAATAAAAATATGCCTCGCTTATGGGATGTCTGCTCGCGGATTTGTGTTGGCTGTGTTAGATTTTAAACAGCCTGCGTGGCCCTCCCTACCTGTAAATTTCCCTTTCTGGCATTTCTGAGAAATTCCCTTGTTTTTCTAACTTATTTTCGTCTACTCGTCTTGCCCTCACCCCATTCCAATTATTTAAGCCATCATCTTTCTATTTTTCTTTTTCAAGCTTTATATAATTAATTCATTCATCCTAGGATAACACTCGATAATTGGTTACATGATCGGTTAATTATTGGCTTAGCCAATATTAATTATTACTAGCATATCCTAATTATTAATTTCTAACAATATTTACGAACACTTATTCTTAAACGCTGACAAAAGAATCTTTCTACCGCGCCGGTCTGGCAACTCCGTGATTCATTCACAATAGATAATACCAAACATTTTATAATAACAAAGAACGGATGCGCGTCTTGCTGGTGATAAATAAACAACAGGTATGGACCTGTGCACTTATACATATACACGCATAAATCGGCGGGTATATATGTATGTGTTTTATGTAAATAATTTCTGAAAGAAAGGCACCATCAGGCGGTGTATGTATGTATATATATGTGAATAGTTAGATATATGTAAATAGTTAGATATATGTATATATGTTTATATGGTGATATGTTTTGATTATAATTGTAAATAACCTTGTCCCTGCCAAGAGCTCTTGTTAGTTAAAGATACACAATCATGATTTGTTAAGTTAATTTGTTTTTCTATAAACACCGCCAGCTGATACGTATGTATGTATATGTTCATGGGTGTTTGTATGTTTGTCTATATATGCGAATAAGGGACTGAGATGTCAAGCGGCGCTAGTATCCAGGAATGTTTTTACAATTAATACCAACTAACATAAACTAAACTGACCAAATAACAAATTTATATTATTTTATTATATTAATTCCTCGTTTCTTTTATTTTCTATTTTCTATTTTCAGGTTTGGCATTGACAGATTTTAGCGTGATAAGGTGTGTGCCAATGCGACTATAGCAGCAGTCGCGCGCATCACTGATGTTCCGGGGTCGATAACCGATCCGCATTGGGTTGCCTCGGACATCTGGTTATGTTGCTAGCGGGCAGGTACGTATTTCATATATACTTTTGGCGCAGTAATTCACACGTTTTATATTTGTATAGAGAATGCACTGCACAATATTTGGGGCTAAATTGGAGCTGATGTCGGACAGCTCTTAGAGATGTCTAACGGCTGGCCATGCATTCGCGTATGGATGCGCTATCAGTGCAGACCCGTTTGCCAGGCCCCTGTTAGTAGACTGCATGGAACGGACTCACTCGGAATTCTTTTTCTTTTCAAATGCTGTCCTCTTGCCGCGTGCGTCGTCTCCAGATCCCGTGATACGTGTTTAAATTGTATGCTCCCACGTCGAGGTTATGGGCTGTCCTTTTTATGTTCCATGTATTTCTCTATGGCCTCTGGGCATTGTTGTCCCTCATGCCTCCAGATCCGTGGGTATGATGACCCTCCCTCTGATTCGCCAGTGGCCGTAGTTGCAGTTCGTCCACTCTTTATAATTTTCAGCTGCTTTTAAAAATACTCTGTTGCACTCCGCACGCTGTCTCTGCCAAAACTGAACTGACTGCCTCGTGGCCGCCACTGGTGCCCTTTATGCCCTCTGCTCTTACTCACACTCACCTACTATCTTTTTACCTACATCATTCTGCCTCAGGCCATAATGCAGTTATTATTGTGTTCTCGCGCCCCGCACCGCCCCGCAATATTTATGTCTAGTGACCCCTAGATGGCGCCAGTTTCTAACTTGCAACCAAAGCTGGCGCTTTGCTATCGTGTTATCGATATTAGCCGACCATAACAAACTTTGTCAAAACTGATCCGATTTACATTTCTGAAGTCATTTTGATCATTGCTTATCGTTCTTAATAAGTCTGCATTCAAATTCTGAAAAATTTGGATTTCTAGTCAAAAGTAATGTTGACATAAAAGTTTCCAAGTTCCCAAAATTTAACTTCTGAGACTTTAAACTGCCATAACTTTGTCAAAACTGA
Organism: Drosophila maculinotata; assembly: GCA_035045305.1. Classification (NCBI taxonomy): domain Eukaryota; kingdom Metazoa; phylum Arthropoda; class Insecta; order Diptera; family Drosophilidae; genus Drosophila; species Drosophila maculinotata. The sequence goes on from JAWNPD010000411.1 coordinate 22,190, forward strand.
TCCGATTCACATTTCGGCAGCCATTTTGAAATATCTTATCATTCTTACTAATTCTGCATATAAAGTCGAAAAACTTGAAAACTTTGGTTTTCTAGTCAAAAGTCATGTTGACATAAAAGTTTCCAAGTCCCAAAAATAACCTTCTGAGACTTCAAACTGCCATAACTTTGTCAAAACTGATCCGATTTACATTTCGGAAGTTATTTTAATCATTGCTTATCGTTCTTAATAATTCTGCATTCAAAATCGAAAAACTTGAAAACTTTTGTTTTCAAAACTGATCCGATTTACATTTCTGAAGTCATTTTGATCATTGCTTATCGTTCTTAATAATTCTGCATTCAAAGTCGAAAAACTTGAAAAACTTAGATTACTTGTCAAAAGTCATGTTGACATAAAAGTTTCCAAGTTCCTAAAAATTACGTTCTGAGACTTCAAACTGCCATAACTTTGTCAAACTGATCCGATTTACATTTTGGAAGTTATTTTAATCATTGCTTATCGTTCTTAATAATTCTGCATTCAAAGTCGAAAAACTTGAAAAATTTGGATTTCTTGTCAAAAGTCATGTTGACATAAAAGTTTCCAAGTTCCCAAAAATTACCTTCTGAGACTTCAAACTGCCATAACTTTGTCAAAACTGATCCGATTTATATTTCGGCAGCCATTTTGATCATTGCTTATCGTTCTTAATAATTCTGCATTCAAAATCGAAAAACTTGAAAACTTTTGTTTTCTTGTCAAAAGTAATGTTGACATAAAAGTTTCCAAGTTCCCAAAAATTAACTTCTGAGACTTTAAACTGCCATAACTTTGTCAAAACTGATCCGATTTACATTTCGTCAGCCATTTTGAACATTTCTTATCGTTCTTAATAATTCTGCATTCAAAGTCGAAAAACTTGAAAACTTCGGTTTTCTAGTCGAAAGCCATGTTGACATAAAAGTTTCCAAGTTCCCAAAAATTACCTTCTGAGACATCAAACTGCCATAACTATGTTAAACTGATCCGATTTACATTTCGGAAGCTATTTTGATCATTGCTTATCGTTCTTAATAATTCTGCATTCAAAATCGACAAACTTGAAAACTTTTGTTTTCTTGTCAAAAGTCATGTTGACATAAAAGTTTCCAAGTTCCCAAAAATTACCTTCTGAGACTTCAAACTCCCATAACTTTGTCAAAACTGATCCGATTTACATTTCGGCAGCCATTTTGAAATATCTTATCGTTCTTACTAATTCTGCATTTAAAGTCAAAAAACTTGAAAACTTTGGTTTTCTAGTCAAAAGTCATGTTGACATAAAAGTTTCCAAGTCCCAAAAATTACCTTCTGAGACTTCAAACTGCCATAACTTTGTCAAAACTGATCCGATTTACATTTCGGAAGTTATTTTAATCATTGCTTATCGTTCTTAATAATTCTGCATTCAAAATCGAAAAACTTGAAAACTTTTATTTTCTTGTCAAAAGTAATGTTGACATAAAAGTTTCCGAGTTTCCAAAAATTACCTTCTGAGACTTCAAACTGCCATAACTTTGTCAAAACTGATCCGATTTACATTTCGGAAGCTATTTTGATCATTGCTTATCGTTCTTAATAATTCTGCATTCAAAATCGAAAAACTTGAAAACTTTTGCTTTCTTGTCAAAAGTAATGTTGACATAAAAGTTTCCAAGTTCCCAAAAATTACCTTCTGAGACTTCAAACTGCCATAACTTTGTCAAACTAATCCGATTTATATTTCGGCAGCCATTTTGATCATTGCTTATCGTTCTTAATAATTCTGCATTCAAAATCGAAAAACTGGAAAACTTTTGTTTTCTTGTCAAAAATCATGTTGGCATAAAAGTTTCCAAGTTCCCAAAAATTAACTTCTGAGACTTTAAACTGCCATAACTTTGTCAAAACTGATCCGATTTACATTTCGGCAGCCATTTTGAACATTTCTTATCGTTCTTAATAATTCTGCATTCAAAGTCGAAAAACTTGAAAACTTTGGTTTTCTAGTCAAAAGTCATGTTGACATTAAAGTTTTCAAGTTCCCAAAATTTCCTTCTGAGACTTCAAACTGCCATAACTTTGTCAAAACTGATCCGATTTACATTTCGGAAGTTATTTTAATCATTGCTTATCGTTCTTAATAATTCTGCATTCAAAATCGAAAAACTTGAAAACTTTTGTTTTCTTGTCAAAAGTCATGTTGACATAAAAGTTTCCAAGTTCCCAAAAATTACCTTCTGAGACTTCAAACTGCCATAACTTTGTCAAACTGATCCGATTTATATTTCGGCAGCCATTTTGATCATTGCTTATCGTTCTTTATAATTCTGCATTTAAAGTCGAAAATCTTGAAAACTTTGGTTTTCTAGTCAAAAGTCATGTTGACATAAAAGTTTCCAAGTTCCCAAAATTATATTCTGAGACTTCAAACTGCCAGAACTTTGTCAAAA
>JAWNPD010000414.1:0-240971 GCA_035045305.1 Drosophila maculinotata
ATGTCCTACAAATTACATTCTCTCGATATCTAGTCCCGTTAAATGTACTTATTTCCATGCTCGATCTCGATGAGGTGTGGGCCAATCTTATGAATCTACGCAAGGAACTCGTCCAATCGCTGGTAAATTTTGTCGAGAAGCCAGAGATTATGGAGGTGGCCAATGTGTTTATTGGCAAGATCGATGATTTTATTCCAGTCTAAAATAGCGTCAAGGATCTGCGCAACGAGAACTGGATGTATTTACATTGGATGTAGCTCAGCCATACCGTTGGCAATGATATCAAGTATACCGCTTCCATGAACTACCAATATCTCATTCGCAAGGGCATCTTAGACTTTCTGCCCGAGGTGCAACAAATCTCAATAAAGGCCAGCAACGAGGCTGAGGAAATTCAACGTGCTATCGAGGAGGAGGAGGAGCGACGCAAGCAGGTCTAGTTGGATGCGCTCCTCCTGCGAAAACAGTTGGTCAAGTGCCACAGGGATATTGTCTAGAAGATTGACTCACCCCATATTCCAAACAACTAGCTACATATGGAAAGGATGTAGCTAGTTGTTTGATGTACGTGTTCGATTTCTTCTTTAATAAATCGCATCTTCATGGTGAACAACTGTTAGCATCCTATCATCCTATTGATTGTAAGCTTCTACGAATGTGAAGCTTGGACTGAAACTTTCTTTAAGGACGTGAGTTCAAGACGTGCCACAGAAATCGCTTAATGGCTTTAATTAATTAAATCTAATTAATTAAATCTATTCAAAATAGGCTCTTTGCGTTTTGGTTGATTAATTAGTGGCTCAAGATTTGAAAAACTTATCTGTAATCTTACAACACAATTTCGTAACTCTAGAGTCTAGACTCTGAAACTGTAGCAGATAGATATTTCCGGATTTTTGGGCCCGGGACGGGGCGTGGTAGAAATAATGAGGCTACAATATAATTCATAAAGTTAGTGCATATTGCGAAATTTAATTATTTCGATTCTCATAGTTACTATAATTTTTCCATATGTACAATGTATATGTATAAAGTATGCCATGAAATGTTTGACAAATTCGAGGCGACAATTTTGTAAGCTCTTGTCGAGAGTCTGGAAATAGTTCAGAAGCTAGTCTCGTTTCGACTCGAACAGACCTACAAAATTAAAGGTTTGGAAAAAAAAGATCAGAAATAAATAATAGTTCAAATTAGTATTATTATTCGACTGTGTCTTAAAACAAAATTTATTAAGCATATTTTTTCGTGCATTTTTTAATGTGTGCCTAACATTTGTTATTAATGAGTAAATAACGGCAGCCTATGCCAATGTGGTAAGTAAAGATGAGTCCTGTCTTTAAGGGATAAATATAATTGCTAATTCTTTCCTCACTCTGTACTAATTTAAGTGCGGCAAGTTATTCTTCGAGGAAATCAAAACGAGCTCCAATTTCCAATACCGATTGTGCATTATTCAATGGCAACATTTGAAGAACAGGATCTAGTCCACTTGCAACCAACCAACAGACATAATATGTAAACAACTTTATCGTGCTGCACCAGGAGAAAGATGTTTTAATGGCAAAGTTATTGGGCCCTCATATTGAACTGAGCAGCAATAGCTGATTTATTGTGTAAACATTTCAATCGTTACATAGTGCTTTATCCTTCTTAGGCAGTAACTAACACAGCACCAGAATTATAAGTGAAATCCCGAGTTAATATGCTGTTATCCAATAAATAAAAATACAAAAAAAAAATGTATATTGCTTGTGACTTACTCGAAAGATCAGATGCTAGGTTTCCTGGCCGAATTCGTTCCCAGCTACTGGCCCCGTTGCTCTGCTAGGAGAAGCTATCTGCTGAAGCTTAAGGACTTCTGTCAATCCTCCAGCCCTTGTGTATCAGCTGCAGTTCAGCCGTTAAGTGGATCATTAGCTGCTCCAGTCGGATCCAACGCCTTGGCATTGTCCCTCTTTTCCCAAAAGAAATGGCCAATGTGCTTAGAAATCTTGCATTCTATTATAAGGTTTTATTTGTCATTTCGAAAAATTTGAAAAATAAATGTTTTTGTTGACGACTGAAGAGTGCGGAAGCCAATTCTGTTCCTAGGGAAATCTATTGCTAATCACTGTAGCAATAAGATGTATTTTCCATGGCTATTCTTTCTTCGGAATAAAGGGATTTGTTTTTTATATAAACAAGGGTTTCAATTATAACTGGGTTAAAAAATCCAATTGTATTGCACAAGCTGTGGAACTGCAATTAGACTGGACCCTGTTCTCGTCCCCCTCGTCTAAATATAGAATGTAAGGTTCCAGGGCAGTCATTGTGATTGTAGTAGATATCGCCATTGGCCATATCTTCCCAAACTATTATTTTTGATATTCATCAAATGACTTCTAAAAGCCCTAGATGTCGATCAACTCGATTTGACTTCCTCGATGAATAACTTGCCGTACTCCAATGAGGGCGGGAAGAATTAGCAATTATATTGGTCCCTTAAAGACTATATGTAATATATATATATATATATACATATATATGTTTATTTTTAAGGATATTTATTTCGATGCTGTTCAAAATTAGTAGTTATTTCCAACTGAAAGTAGTATTTTAATAGATCATCCATCTGATGAACACTATAATGACTAGTAAAGCAGCAAGCTTTTATCCGCAATCATCAAGATAAGAAGCGTTATAAAGATCAGTCCACAATTGGCGGATATTTGAATGTTTGATCCGCTTAACCGCCTGTGCTGATCCTTGAAGAACATCACGGATATGTCTTAGGGCAGTTACAGTTTCAGCTCGCCCGCATCGAATTCCAGATCATGTCGCTGACCCAGCACCAGCCTCGCATGCTGCAGCACACTCTGGTGCGGCACGAATCCCTCCAACAGCGTCAACTCCGCCACATGAAACTCGCAGCTGACGCTGAGCAACATATTGCGGCAGCTGAGACTCTGCTCCTGCTCATCATAGATGCCCTGCATGGATGGCAGCGGGTGGCATTCAGCACAACTCAGTCACTTGTCCGGCAGTGGTCTGCCCAGCTGCGAGACGTGATCTGGCCTAGATCCTCGAGATCCTCGTGCAGTTGTATGGCAACAACATGGCCCAAATATGCGCCTGCAGCTGCTGGCAGGAGTACGTGTAATTTTCATGTTCCTGCTGCACTGGCAACAGCTGAAAAAACTGGCATATTTGGTTTAATCGACGCGAAAGCCACGGGAAGGCGCTGATCCGATATATGTATGGAGCAAGGAGTCAGCCAGTGCTGCTGATCCTCGCTGTGATCGCTCTGAAAGTAGTTGAGCAGCGGCTCCGTTTCGCTGGGGTTTTGAGCTTGAAGCGTAGCCAGCAGCACCGGTACTCCTTGCACATAGCCAAGTGGGCCAGAGCTGGGCTTGGTATGGATTTCATTTACCGCTAGCTAAGCCAAATCTCTTCACCCTTCTGCTGCTCTATGGCTTCAGTCAGCAGTAATTTGGCTGACAAAATGTGTGTATAGTTGTGCATCAGATGCTGCTCAATGCTGTACACTAAAATATCCACTTCTGTATTATTCCCCTCCAGACAAAGATCTTTCGGATGCAGCAGCAACCGTTGACAAATTTGTATGCCGATGCCCTGCAAATCCTGTTCCTCCAGATCGCGCGCTTTTGACAGCAACTGGTGGCTGCTGGTCAGATTGAGCAGTGTCCAGAGATTCCTCTGCAGCTGCGAGACATCGCTCATGAGGCAGCTGCAGTGCATCGGCTGCAACTGCAGCACAGTTCGCTTCAATTGGCAACTGGAGCTTTCGTAGGCAATTGGCAGCTCCAAGCTGGACAACTTTTATGTATTGGTCTGCATCGGTCTACGAATAAAACAAATATTTACTCATTTATTTATAAGCAGCTTAAATGTAATTCAAATTAAAAACAAATAAGAGTGCTCTAGTCGACAGTGTCCGACTAGGACATACCCTGAACCCAGTTGTTACATTCATAATTATTTATCTGCATTCATACATAGAAACACACACACACAATTTGTAGGACATAAAGATGGCATATTAATGTGAGACTATGTAAAATCCGAAGGTCATACCTCCTAAAATACGTATTTTTAGATTTCTGGGAGAATTGGGGGACATATCCAAAAAGTGAAATGTATTTAACCTCTGTATACTAGAGGAGAATATACATACCAAATTTGGTGCCTCTACCTCTTATAGATTTTAAGCTATACCTTAAAAACATTGTTCTGGAATTTTAATTTTTCGATAACTTTTGACCGGGTTGAGATATCGAAAAAAAATTATAAACTTGTATTGACCCGGCACTATGAAAACTTAAATTACATATGTCAAGTCTTTAGCTCTTATGACTATTATTATGAGTTATGCCCAAAAAACCGTGGTCTGAAATTGTAATTTATGCAAAATAGGCTTAAATTGGTATTAGACTGGAAGGGTGGCCATATGCTGGAATTACAATAAGGTGCCGGATTATTTCTCTTTAGTTATTTAATTAGAATCAGAATTAGAATTCCACCAGGAGCTGCGACTACGACACGAAGGCAAAGCGCAGAACCCTTGCAGAGAAAATATATTTGCCATCATATCAGTTCTGAATGAATGTAAGCAGCAGCCGAAAATTACACACACATTTATAGACATAAATGCATATACATGTTGTCATAACTGTAAACATATGCAAGTGTGCGTGCATGTAGCTTATTCCTCTTTTTATACCCTGATCCCATTAAAAATGGGAAAAAGGGGTATAATGGCTTTGTGCAAAAGTATGTAACAGGCATAAGGCAGCATCTTCGACCCCATAAAGTATATATATTCTTGATCAGTATCAATAGCCGAGTCGATATAGCCATGTCCGTCTGTCTGACCGTCTGTCCGTCCGTATGAACGCCTGTTTCTCAGAGACTACAAAAGCTAGAGACTTCATATTTGAAATATAAGTTCTCATAGTGCCGGGTCAATACAAGTTTATCATTTTTGTTCGATATCTCATCCCGTTCAAAAGTTATCGATAAATATCGATTTCAGACATGTGTTTTTCGGGCATAACTTGAAAGTCATAAATGCTAGAAACTTTATATTCAGGTTTAAGTTACTGTACTGCCGGCTCTAAATAAACTTATCATTTTTTTTTCAATATCTCAATCCTTTTGAAAGTTATCGATAAATTAAGTTTCCAAAACAGTGTTTTTAAGGTATAGCTTAAAAGTTATAAAACGTAGAGTCACCAAATTTGGTACATATACTCTCCAATAGCATACAGAGGTTAAATGCATTTCACTTTTTGGATACCCCCCCCCCCCCCCCCGATCTCCAAGAAATCGAAAAATACGTATTTTAAGAGGTATGACCTTCGGATTTTACATAGTCTCACATTTATATGCCATCTTTGTGTCCTACAAATTTCATTACGTTCGGACAATAAACAAAGAAGTTATTAACGATTCAATGTAACATAGTTTGGGGCCAAAGGAAGAAGAAGAAGCAAAGCAAATGTATGACGCGCGTAGCCAGCAGCTTTTGTTTGTATATGTGTGTGTGTTTCTATGTATGAATGCAGATAAATAGCTTCAATGAATGTAAGACCTTGGATCAGGGTATATCCTAGTCGGGCACTCTCGACTAGAGCACTCTTACTTGTTTTATATGTTGTTAGTCATTTTATTTTTATTTGATTTAAAAATTCTTTTTTTTTGTAGTTGCATTGCCTTGCGCAACTAGTCTTCTGCGGACCCAATGCCGCCGACCAGTGAAATAGAATCTGAAAACAAAAAGTTAATAAAGATAACAGTAACAAAGTATAAAATATTTAAAATCTTACCAATAAAAACGCCATATAAATTCTGTAGCGGTTTTAGGGCCGCTTTGCCTTGGACCCCGTCCACGTTGTAGGCCATCACCACCTCGTTGGACAAAACATTTTTTAAATTTTTTGGCAACCCCATCAGGTTGCATGAGCGACCTCATAGTTGAAATCTGTAATTAGACAAAGTCGATTTACATTATTCAATAAGTTCAACAAAGTATTTTGCACTTTATTATACATACATATGTACTCCTGTTGTCCACATTTATGACATCATTTATTTTCTGCATGCTTTCTGGGACATCACAGGAAACATTTTAAAAATTGCCTCTGTTTTTGTCCCCTGTCGCACCAAGCTTCTGATGGTGGATGATTGGTCCACCAGCGTCTCCATTACCTCCACGATCTGTCCCTGTGTCACACTACAAAATTTTATTTCTTTGCTTGTACCTTTTGTTCTTGCAACTTCAGCAGAGAGCGCATCTACTTTTCTCTCAATGCGCTCTAAAATTGCGTACAAGGAGCTTTATTCTGAGTCTGAAATATTACTTTATGAATAGTCAAAAAATCGATGTGTTAAACGCAATGCGCCGAATAATATATCAAATTTTACTCGCAACAACATTTTTGAATGTTTATTAAAAGTTCAATAAGTTTTTTCAAGAGTAAAGTTTGATATAAACCTGATACAACTCATTAAATTTTTCGTTTTTTATACCCTTGCAGAAGATTCAATTTTAAAACTATCTTGACGAAACTTAGTAAATATGCTTATTTCTGTTGCACGCAGATACTATTTTGGAATCAGCCGGATCGGACCACTATAGCATATAGCTGCCATAGGAACGATCGGTCGAAAATGTTTGTTTTCTGAGATAACTTTTACGTGTCAAACTTACCAAATATAAGTCTTAGCATTATTTAGGTCTGCTCAAAAAATTTAAACTCAGAAATTGTAAGTTTTACTACATTTTATATAGATTGGTTTAATTTGGTCAAAATCCGTCGACTATATCTTATAGCTGTCATAGGAACATTCGGTCTGAAATATTGATAAAAATAAGAAAATAAATTTTAAAGGTAGCATTGTCATATATTTGTATTATTCTTTGGTATAATACCTTCAGAGCGCCGAAGGTAGCCTTTCTTTCTCTTTTTTTCCCACTCTATTCTTGCCGTTAAAGGGTCGGCACCTTTCGACTACCTAATACATGCTAGTGCACTCGTGCAACAGGCAAAACAAATTCTGCCGGCGTCTCTGCTGCTTAGCCGGAGCCTCGGTTAAACACACAAATAAATACAGTGAGCCACAAAAGTATGCAAGCAACGAATTTATTATTAAGTAACAACATACTCAATACAATTAATAAGGTCAGGTTATAAAAAGTGCTGGTATCTGTCTCTTTCCTGATTTATTTTTAACGAGATGGATTCCAAAAAACCCAAAAATGTTTGTATAAAGAAAAAAGTTTCTGGGAAAACCAGCTCTCGACAAAAAGCAAAATGTTGTAAGCTAGTTTTATTGATATTTAGTTAGTTCTTACCAAGAACAATGATTATATTTATATTATTTGTTGCAAGTCCGCGCTGATTTCAGATATGTTTGTCATTTTCTATTTTTACTTCGTACGTACTTTTAGTACGTCAAAAGTATTTTTATTTATATGTAAAATAATTTTGTAATCACAGTGATGCATTTTATTATGCATATTATTATATGTCAGTGCAAGCACTTGCAAATTGTACAGGGTGTTTTGGGTGCATAGTACGTTCAATTCATTAAATGAGTTCAGTAGTACTTGTTACTAAAGGTACTAATCCAACATTTGAGTCCCATAATCGTTCAGTGGGTCATTTGAGGAATGCCTGTCTGAACAAAAAAGGAGAATAGCTTTTTGTTTGCTAATCCATGTTGTCGTGTAGGAAATTGAGATGATTAACTTGCTCCGTGCACATCAAGGTTCTTCTGTCACTGAGAGTCTGACCAGCCCCTGAGAAAATCCTTTCGCTGGGCACCGAGGTTGCAACTATGCAAAGTCGCTTTTGCATGTATGCAAAAAGTCGCGGGTATTGGGCTTTTTTTATGTGCCACCACGCAATCGGGTCTTCTTTTCTGTCTAAATATTTTTCACTTAGGTACTTCTCGAGTTCCATTTGAGCAGCAGCGATGTTGCTGGAAGGCCTTGCTACTGTACGGAATTTCTCATCGTACGCTTCCCAAATACGCGACTTTTTGTCTGTGTGTTCGACTAGTTGTGCTTCCTGATTATCAGGATCTGAACTTTCAGTAGAAATAATATTTATTTCAAGCTGATCGAGCGCAGTTTTAAAACAGCTTTTGTTTTTAAAGCCGAGTGACTTAAAGCGCGGGTCCAAAATTGTGCATTCAGCATAAAGTTCGTTTCCTTCAACGTTTTCAAGCTGAAAACCTAGCTCGTTGCGTAACGTGCTTACAAATGGCTTTATTTCACTTGCGACTGAATCCACACTTGGCAAAAGTGACTTTAATATCTTTGTAAGTACAATGACCTAGTTGAATATATGCATATTAGCTTTGATTATTAGTTAAATAATACATTTTATTACCTTTGAAAGTGTCACGTTCTTTTCAGCAGATAGTTCAACTGTGATTTCGTGAAAGGGCTCGAGAATTGCCAGTATTTGGCTTAGAAGGACCCATTCAGATGGCAAAAGGCAAAGTTCCGGGCTAAGGTTTGGCAAGACTGTGGCTAAAGCATCTTTTACTTTAAAGAGCCGCTCAAACATTTCAAACGTTGCATTCCACCGCATGACCACGTCATATTTAAGCTTTAGCTCCTGAAGACCAAGCTGCTTTTGAGTTTCTTTTAGCTTGCTTGAAGCTGCTGCACTATGATGGAAGTATTCCACAATAGATTTGCACTTTCGTTGCAATCCACTTATAGTGATCATTCCTTTTTGCACAATTAGGTTAAGCGAATGTGCAAAGCACACAATCGATCGCCATTGACCATGATTAACTGCGCTGACAATATTTGCGTCGGTGTCCGATACAATTGCAATTATTTTGTCACTGATTTGCCAGTCTTGGAAAACGCTTCGCATAAAACTACAAAGTTGTTCCGTTGTATGGCGTTCTGTGTTCTCTAGGCAGGTCAATGTTTTTGATATCAGACCACTCTTTAGAGGATCAATAAAATGTGCGCTAATGGCTATATATCTATGATTGCAACGAGATGTCCATGCATCAGTTGTAATGCAAATTGCATTTGCAGCCTGAAGCTCTTGAAGCACCATAGTCTTGGTTTCCTCATAGATTTTCGGCAGCAAGACATTCGATAATGCATTCCTACTCGGAAGCTTGTAGCCCGGGCATCGACTCACTTGCTCAATCAAGTCTATAAATTCAATATCTTCTACTATATGGAGTCCATGATTACCCTTTGCGACCATTTTGACCACTTGCCGATCTATTAGATCTACCTTCCAGGACAATAGTGGCCGATCAGTGAAGGTAGTGATCATCTGTTGGCCTGCAATTTTGTTGTATTTAATTGTATACATATTACACCAAACAATACTTGAAATAACTGACCTGCTACAGATACAAGTCTATCAATTGAACATTCAGAAGTGGCCGTAGCAAGTCCTCGGGGCTCCACATTAACTGTTGGATGCTTCGACTTAAGGTGACGTTGCAAATTGCTTACGGATCCGCCAATAATACTAATTGCTACCTTGCAATATACGCACTGTCCGTGCTTTTTATCGTCAGAGGGGATGAAATAGTTCCAAATTTGTGATCGTTTTCTAATTGTGTTTATTTTAATTATTTCTTACACAATGGCAAATATGAAAACAAATACTTTCGACGATGGGACTAATGAACGACTGAACGAGGGAATGCCTTATGGTTACTGACGATTTAATTATGAGTTGCCTGATTGTCATTTTACTTTTTTGTATGTCTTTTTTCAATTAAATTACTGACCGCTAAGATATGTTGGGATCTATTGCTCTCTGATTTCTGTTAACAGCTAAAATAATAAGGCTAGAGTGAGTATATGAATTATAATCAGGGATATACATATGTACATAGTTAGTTTGTTCCTTCAGTTTAGTAAATAGTTCGATTGTACTTATGCTGAACGATACGAAACAACATAGGGAAATTAGATCTGAATATGATCTTGATACAAATTCAGCGTCTTACCTTCTAGCGGTCTGTATGGGGACACTTTCGGGGGACACTTCGTCCCCGTTCTCTATTTTTATGGATCCAATTTCAATGAGATTTTCTGTTGATTGCTCTTCTGTTTCCTCCATGCTAGCACTCGTTTCCGGCTTAATGTCTTGTATTTCGTTGCTCCCAGTATGTTCCGTTATTATGAAATAAACAATAGTTCTCAATTATTAGGTGCAAAACAACATAAGCACTAGAGATGGTACGATAGTTAATTTGCCAATTAAGATTAACAAGTACTTTAAAGTAGCAAATATCCCCAAGTGAAAAACAAATCTATTATTAATGTAAATGTGGTGATATTTGAAATAAACTAAGAACATCCGTAGGATTATTAATTTGCATATAAATCTTAACTATTTTGCTGTTCATTATATATAAAATTATCAATACTACAATCGTAAGAGTGCGATGTAAAGTTATCGAAATATCCGTTTGAGCGCCAATTACAAGGGTGGTGAGCAGTTTAAATTAATTATTTAACTTTATACTGTGCGATGTTGCACAAATTAAAGATTTAAAATATATTAAAATGAAATTATTACACTCTAATATATCAGCTGGCAAAGTCGTCTGGCTGTTTGAAAAAAAAATTTCGCAAGTATCCAGACTCTGCTGTTTAATTTGTGGAGAATTTCATTCGCCCAATCTTTTAGCATGCTGATTACACTATGGCAACAATTTTCGAAAAAAGTATGCATCCCGAACATCTGCAATCAATTCCATATGTAAAATCGGTCACTAAGACCAAAACAAAAATTCCAATAACGGAAAACTGTTGCATGACATTTTTTTGTTTCCCATCGGATCACCTCCAAACTTGAAAACGTGTTCTTAAAATATGGGATATTCTGCCTCAAAGGTTAAGAAAATGAGGTAGCCCCGTTTTATGAAACTTTTTTGTATTTTACCCAATCGGCTTCAATTCAATCTATATATTAAAAAGTGCATATTATTTTTTTTTGTAAAATTCAAATAATATTTTTTTAAATTATAAAACAAAAAAAATTATTTGCTCCGTTCAAAAACCAGTCTTCTGGGCCTAAAGGGAAAACCGCTTTGTGGTGTGGAAATCAGTTATTATAATGGTAATAACTGTTTATTTATCGCCATAAAAACGGAGCGTACGCCGGCAAATGATAGTAAGACATATATAAACTTAACCAATCTATTTCCATAGGCTTTTAAGCATAAAATTCAAAAACAATAAAAGCAATTTTTCATTTTTGTTCTTAAAAAACAATTAAAATACTATCCGGCTTAGATTTAAGGGATCAATTCGTCCATATTTAAAAACTTTAGCATATAGACATGCTTTGCAGCTGATCCACTACGAAATAATTTGTCGAATGATCATTTATATATTAAGACCGATTCCCCTGAAGAATTATAATTTTTAGAGTTACGTGAGCATGTGATTGATTGCTCTGTTTTGATTTGTGTTTGCGAAGTATACAAAAGCCCAATCCTACTATGCCCAACATATCTTACATTTACATACTTAACATTTCGTGTATCCATTAAAAAATCAACGAATTTATTTATTTGTATTTTAAAATAGGCGCTTACTTATCGGGTGTCATTTTTAGTGATATCGATACTAAATCTTGTATTTTGTTGTTAAATACTGAAAACATACGGGTGAAATTTTATCATTTGGAGAAAATTAAAAGAAACTGACCTAGGCCAACATTATTAATTTTTGCAAAAATGAAGAAAATTGTATTAAAATTATATTTTTCTTCATTGGAATTAGGCTATAAAACTCTGCGCTTCTCATTTGAAATATATACCGTTGTACTGAACATGCGTTCGCTTTCAGTGGATGTTGCTGGAATGCACAGGTATTTAAAAACTGTCGTTAGGTTCACGCTGTGGAATGTGTTATCGATAGTCGAATCCGTGGTGCCACAATCGATAGTATCTATAGTGGCTCGATGTGTTTGCACCACTACTATTGAGAAGAATTGTTTGTATGCATACCTACAAAAGAAGTTTGTATAAACTGCCGGGTTAAAACTGCTAAAATGGAACAAAATGTTAATCAGTCAAGAGATGAAGAGGAATTCCAAAACGGAGACTCTGAATTCATTATACCGGAGCATACTAGGAGCAACGAAACACAAGAAATTAAATCGGAGCCGAATGCGAGCATGGAGGTTAAAGAAGAGCAATTAACAGAAAATGACATTGACATTGGACCCACCCAAATTGGACAAGAGGAACCACAAAACAGGTGACCTTTACTAAATAGCTAAACTATGAACAATATTGTAACTATATTTTATTTTTTACAGGCTGCTAGAAGGTAAGACACTGATTTCTCACCAGCTCACATATCTAAAGCTTCATACAGCTGAGTAAGCTACTCTTTTATTTAATTAACACGCTTATATTAGCTTCACTTGCATGTATGTACATACATATGTATGCATGTAATTCATTTTTCTGTGGGCTCGCACTGCATTGAAGAGCAGGAGCGCGAGCGTCCATAGAGCTATGAATGTGTGCGTGCATGTGTGTGCTTCTGTGGGCAGGCAGACAGGCAATTTCAAGCCGCGGTGCTTCTGTTTCAATTGAAGGGCTATAGGGTATAATTAATATGTTTGCAAAACTAACTGGCAATTAACATTAACATTTATTGTTTTAATCAATTGTATGTTATGAAGGAATTATCCCATTAACAAACATGTTACTTTTCCGAATATATTATAAAGTTACATATGTTGGTATTGCAAACATTTTCGGTAAGAGTATCTATACGCTGTCATTTAATGAATGTTCTCGGATTGAATATGCACGCACTCCTGCAAATGCATACAATTATAGCTACAAGTATACGCTTTAATGTTTTTAAATGTGTACATATGTATGTATGTAATTATTTCGGTTGATGTTTTACGAATGCGCAGTAGAGCTTGGACGTAGGTAATACATACATATGTAAGTACGTCTGGCATGCCGATTTTGTCCCACAGAAGGGGTGAGAAAATGGGAAGTCTTTAATTCGTATGTTAACTTCGTGAAACTTCGTGAATGCAAAGTGCAAAATGCAGGAATAGCGAATGCTTTTTGTAATTACTTGCAGCGTTCGCTGCCTACAGAACGTATTTGCACTAGTTGCTTCGCAATTCCACATTCAGGAAGCATTCATAAAGAAGGCTGAATTGCACTTCATGCTGTTTTTGCTGCCACAAGATACATGCCAACTATTTGAATTTCCCCTGTCAATAATAACATTCATTCATAATAAAAACATTTTTTTTTTAAATTTGTGTGCTACTGCTGGCCTTCCATTGTTAGTGCTGATGATGTTTCTGTCCACCTTGCAGTGTTTTTTCTTCGCCTCAGTCGCTGCCTTGTAGCTCCTGCTTTTAGGCCTCTAAAGGAAGAAAAGTTAATTTGTTGTTAACAGAACACACAATAAAACATTAATTCATACTTACATCGTGCAATAGTAAACTTTTTAATAATATCATTTAATCATATAAATTTCAAATTTTAGTATTGGCACACAAAACTCAAAATTTTTTACCGATGGGCTTTTTGAATGGCTTTTCTTTTCATTCAGATACATAGAGAAGTTCTCGATATTATACACAAACGATAGTTGCTCTTTCGTTTCACGAAGCCAATTCACGAGTAATCTTATATATGTATACTATATAAAAGATTTCGTACTGATTGTCAATGGCGATTGGTGATCAACGCATCAACATAAGAACTAGAGCGCTAAGTTTCACAGTAGTTTCCTCTTAGGACATAAGTGCGTAATAAGCAGCGATTTTTCTATACCAAAGCTCGGACAATGAGGAAAAATCATTGCACTATAGGGCAACGACATCATAAAAACACAATTTGCGAAAGTCGTTAAAATATCAAATTGTTTACAGCAAATTTTTAAACACAGCTGTTGCTAACAAAAAACACGTTCCTTTTAAAATGTAATTTTTTGCTTCCAACTTCAAAGTACACAATAACAGTACAAGTTTTGCGATGAACACCAATCAGTGTGGTTTGTAGAAATTGTAGAAATTGATCGTGCTGTCCCAATAATTGTGTGTAAGTGTTAAAAATCTAAAATTAATGGTGATCTGTAGAGTTATCATTTCTTGTTAAAATGCATTAATTTTAATGTGCATTGTATGAAACTTTTTTGCTTTTCATCCGATTGGGTTCAAACTTATTTTCAAAGGACTAATTTTAAAAATCCGCAAAATTTTCGGACACTTTTTGAAAATTCGTTTGTTTTTTTTTGTATACCCTTGCAGAGGGTATTATAATTTTGGCCAAAAGTTTGCAACGCATAAAAGGAAACATATATATGTATATATATTCTTGATAAGGACGACAAGACGAGTCGATATACCTTTGTCCGTCCGTCCGTCTGTTTCTACGCAAGCAAGTCTCTCCATTTTTAAACTATCTTAATAAAACTTGTTACAGATGCTTTCTTTTGGTACATGCAGGCAATATGTCGAAACTACTCGGATTGGATCACTGTAGCATATAGCTGCCATATGAACGATCGGTCGAAAATGTGTGTTTTTTGAGATAACTCGGTAAAACTTACCAACTATTGATGGGACCAGTATATCTTATAGCTGACATAGGAACAAGCTGTTCAAAAATTAGTCGTTATATAAACAACTTGTTTTTTTTTCAAGCTATTTTATCCAGTAATTGCAAGTAAATTGATTTAACTGGAACTGCTTGGATTTCTGGTTCAGACTTCAATGTACTGACTCCCACGACCCAACATGATTTTCTTGATAATTTATTTATGTTATTGGGTCAAATCAATGCTCTCCCAAATTCTCTACATAAACTGATTGATCTGATTTTTGATTTGGATCCCTCGATATTATCTGTCTCTAGTGTTGAACCTATATCCATTCCTGAAGATCATTATCACCCAACTTTGGAGGTGTTGATAGACTTACCTATTCGGGTGAACACCGATTTTATTAAACTTACTCAGCTCTTATCGCAGACTGACTGGTCCCAGCTTTACAGGTGTAAATGTGATTTTTTACTCAACTTTAAACTCAATTTTTGATTTATATGTCCCGGTTCGTAATTCACGTAGTTTTAACAAACCTATTTGACTTACACGAGAATTAACTAGCATGAAAAATAGAAAATAAAAATTATACAAGAAGTTCACGGCTCTTTCTTGGATTTCTCTTACTAGTTAATTGGTCTATTCAATTTCTCTGTCCTGAATATCCAATGCTACTAGTATTACCTAAGAAGGTGTAGGTTACACCTTCAGCGCAATCCTAAACGGTTTTATAAGCGTAAATCCCACAATCAAACACTTCCATCAACCGTATTTCTTAAAATTATTATTTGCTGCATTTTGTAAATAGTTCACCAAATTTTCAATTGGAAGATTGAAGATTTTCTGAACAAAATCAATTTCTGCTCTTTGCCGCTGTCTTAACTGGAATCCTAATACTCGCTTGCCTTATTACCGTAGTAGCCTTTTACTTATATATCTTCTCTCTCTTTCTGATCGTAGAACCAGAACCTGTACTTGAATGTTAGACTTCCCATATCGCATAAAAATAAGATTTTCCATAAGGCAATTTGTTTGAACCTTACCTTACACTTACCTCGGACCTCTGGATTAGTTGATCGTTTAATTGTCCATTACTAGTAGGATCAAAAATGTAAAAAATCAATCTACAGTACTATAGTTTAAAAAACTAAAAAATACGCTTAAATTGTACTTCGAATTAAAAGTAAGAAATAAATTATAGTTTAAAAAATATAAAGTAAAAAATAGTTTGTAATGTAGAGAAGTGATTAACAAGAAAACTAATGGTATTGTCAAAGTAATTTATGAAAAAATTAATACCGTTGTGAAAAAGTGTGGAGCTGCGACCTGTGGACGGAGTTGTGAGCTTCAGTCCTGAGATATGAACGATCAATCCAAGAAACATCTTTTAAAATGTGCTATCGGATCGATTGTGAAAAAAGTATGCCTGGATTCGAAAATCGAGTAAAAAAGCATTCCTGAAAATCGGGTGGTGTGTCAACTGTGCAAAAAAGTATGCCTGAATTGGAAAATCGAGCAAATCAGCATCACTGAAAATGAGTTGCACAAAATTTGAAAATAGGCCTAGCTCACTTCTTGCTATATTTATTTAATGAAAACACATAAGAAATATATTCACAACACGTCAACGGCTAACTTTAGACTGCAAGGATGCACATCGTGCGGACGCCTACCTCCAAATAAATTTGTAAATCGCTAAGTGCTATCGATAAATTAAGGGCTGGGTTCAGGATATGTCCTACACTCTCTCCAGAGTACTCTTACTTGTTTATTATAGATTTCGAATTGTGTTTTTCTATCATTTTGTGAAATTTCACAAAATACGATCATTTTAGATGTTTGAATAGCTGATACATATTAATAAATATATATATATATATATTTATATATATGTATATATAAAACCGAGGTGTCTTAGATAAAGGTGGCTTGGACATGAAGTAGATGCAATTGAGTCGATATTCTGAAAACAGTTTTTCAAAATAGTCTCACGTGATTTGATACTTGCTTTTTATTAGAGAGATTCGCTTATCTGATCAGAATATGATTCCAAGCCACCATTGATATCATATTTGAAGTCAAAAGTGTATATTTGTTTCAGAGCGAAACACAAATTGCTGCTGCTTCACGACTGTCAAAAGATTAGAGCAAAAAATCGATGAAATTAAAGGTAAGATAAATCAACAATATATTTATTTACATATATTTATAAATAGTGCATTATTTGCAGAAAGCGCGCAACAGGAGACCAATTTGCTTCAAGGTGTGTAAGCCAGCAATTAAATATATTTAATACAAATTGATTATTAATGTTCCCTTCATTATTTATAGGACAATTGCAGCTTGTCCTGCAAGCACTTGCCGAACAGCAGGCTATGCTTAGTAAGCTGTTGCGGCAACAGTCTGAGGAGCTATTTCTACAGAGCAAGTTTCCGGTGCAGTCAGAAGAGGAGCTCCAGTTGATAGAATCTGAAATAAACCCCCAGACCTGGGACCTTTACGTAACTCGAGTGTCTTTGTATAGATTTTCATGTATTGACAGTTCAAAACACTTCTTACTCACAGGTCAATATTATGAAGAAAATTTTAGTTCCTCAAGGGCTTCGCAAAGGACTGCGCCACATACTTTCAGACACCATCATTCAAATGTACAACATACAGGGAATACGTAATAAGAAGGCGCTTAAGGACCTTCCAAATTTTTATGGCGCTCTACTATGTAATGCATTCAAAAATATTCTATTTATTAGTATTTAGCATGTGAAAATAACTTTTTTTGTTGTAGCTTCAATACCTGAAGGTATCAGAACCGCCGAAGAGCAACTGCGGAGCGCCATTCAATTGCAAAAGAAAAGGTTCTTTAAGAACATCTGCATTTCCAAGAAAAAAGCTGGCCAAGCCAATAAGACTTAAATATATTTAATATTTATAACTATAATTCTAAACCTGATAAAATAAACTTGAAGAAATGTTTAAAAAATTATAAAGCTATGTTTTTTATATTTAAAATGTACCTACCATAAATAACGTTCCATGACATTTGAAAGATTTTTAAGTATAAATGTTATTAGTATCAGAGATAGCATTTCCAGCTCTCCGCTATTCCTAGAGGGATTCATAATTTTTAGGAAACTTAGATATATTGTTGAACTCCGATATAACATCATTTACTGACAAAGTTTATTTTCATAAGACGATTTATATTTGATAAAAACTATAACTTTAAAGCGGCTTCGTTTGGAGGATATAATCTGAATTAACACTGAAAAGTCTGAATAAAATCGACGTTACGAGTAAATGCACCAAATAAATCATTTTTAAATATTAAAGACATTGTCTGAGAATAAATAAGGAATATTAAATTATTTTGCACTGCTGTTATTTTTTTATAAATCAATATAGAAAGAGTAACCGTTTTGCATGTATTATTTCATCTACAAATAAAAATTGTATCTATGGAACAATGCAAATTATTGTAATCTGAGTATTACTTTCATTTTAGAAAAAGCAGTGCCTGAGCATTTGCGATTCAAAAGCTCAAAGCAACCGGAATTGTCCTGCACAACTAAAGGTAAGATTTTTAAAAATATTTACTATATTTACGATTAATTAATAATTTTTAAGCAGGTATACCAGCGGAAGTTGAAGATGGACGTACATTGAATCAAATGTTGCGAGAAGTAACAGCGATGTATGAAGTTTACCAAAGAAAGTTTATTGCACTAACATCAAAAGTCAAAAATCTAAGAAAAAACGTTAGGCACTTAAGAAAACGTCCCTTGTCAATAAAGTCTCTGAATTTGTTTTCTATTCTGCCATTCACAACGCTGGCGAGCTTTCAGGAGTTTGATCATAAACTCTTAACGGAAATTGGGCTAGGGTTTAATTTGGTATGTAATCTAAATATTTCATTCAGCTTCAATGCAATTTTATTTTATTTAAACATTTTTTAGAAAAATTTCCTGCTTAGAGTTGGTGGAAGCGACCAAGTAGAATTTACTCGACTGTCTTTGAGGCGGATATTCTCAGATGAAGTGTCCACCAACATAACTTGGCGCGGAGAAAATGATAAACCAAGCTTTCAAAGCTTTGCCACGTTTGGGATCTTAAAAGGTCAGTGACCCTTCTTAATAATAGAAAAATAACAGCGTACTTATTCATTTTGAACTATTACAGAAATGTGTTTTTTAAGATTTCGCGATGCTACGGATGAAGATGTCAACAAAATTTGTCGGCAGCATTTTCGGCATGCCAAAGATAGAGTAAATAAAAATCGAAAAAACAAAAATAAGTAAGGAAGAGTGCTTTTGTCGAGAGTGCCCGACTAGGAGATACCCTGAAGCCAGAACTTATTCCAATCATTCATAATTATTTATCTGCATTCATGCATAGACACACACACATACATACAACACACGCTGGAAGTTGCGCGCTTGATGCACTTGCTGTGCTTCTTCTTCCATTGGCCCAATACCATACCATGCTACATTGAATAACTTCTTTGTTTATTGTCCGATCGTAATGAAAGTTGAGCACATAAAGAGCACATTTAAATGTGTGAATATGCCCAATCGGAAGGGGTATCCAAAAAGTCAAATAGTATTTACTTCTGTATGCTATACGAGAATATATATACCGAATTTGATGCCTTTCGAGTTATGGCTAAACAAATTCTGGTCTGGAATATAAATTTATCGATAACTTTTGAACGGGATGATATATGGAAAAAATTAAATAAACTTGTTCTGAGCCGGCAGCACGAGGACTTATATTTCAAATATATAGTCTTATAGTCTCTGAGCTCCGACGGACGGACGGACGGACATGGTTGATAGTGATGAAGAATATATATATTTTATGGGGTCTGAGATGCTTCCGTATGCCTGTAACATACTTTTGCACAGCTTCATGATACCCTTTTCCCATTTTTAATGTGTTCAGGGTATAAAAACTGAGTAGTGTTGAAATAAAAATATACTAAGGCATACAGAAACAATTTTTTTTTTGAATTGATGTATTTTTAAACGTACGAAAATCGAAAACAAATAAATAATAATATCCCAATAAATAATGGAAAATACAATAAAAATAAATACAAAGAATATACATAATCTACCTATAATTATACAGATGACATAAGTTTAAAGTTCTAAGAACAGGCATATAATTATGAGCATTATGTGGTCCCACGGATATCGTACACTTTTGACGGCTACAGTGGCTCCAGCACCAGCAGCGACCGCAGAAGATTTTAGAACTATAACTTATTTATCTTACGGTTAAGCATTAGTTCTAATTTGGACATTAAATAACCAATTAATTTTTTATTTATAACACTCTAAATGTTTTATTAAAAAATAAGTATATATAAATATATACATATGTAATCAATTTTAATACATAAATACATACATAGTTGACTATAGCTATAATTACACAATTTTTAATTCTCTGTTGTAATACATGTGTATATTGCATTATAGATTGATCAGAATGCCACCAATATATTTAAGCCACATTCAATTCTTTGCAATGTTCCCGGTAATTATAACGAGAAAGCAAAGCAACCTTCGGTGCTCTAAATGTAATATACCCTAGCAGTTGCCTAAGCTGTCACGCTGAACAATGAAACACTCTTGCTTCTACAAAAATATGTTTTCAAGAGAATGCTACCTTTACAAATTAATTTTCTTATTTATATTAATTTTTCAGAGCGACTATTCCTACGACAGCTATAAGATATAGTCCATATAAAGTATAAATAAACTTACAGTTACTGAGTTTGGTTAAGATAGCTTGAGAAACAAAAAAAATGTTCATCAACGACTCATTTTTGAACAGGTTGTTCCTATGGCAATTATAAGATACACGCCTCCGATTTTAATGAAATTTTGTGAGCGTGCTTAGATTATTTTACACTTGTAATTTATAAGTTTGGTGGAGTTATTTTAAAAAAAAAATTTTTTAACGATGGTTCTTATGACAGCTATACGCTATAGTAGTCCGATCCGGCTGATTCCGCGTGATATTATTGATACTATCAGCGTGCAGCAGAAATAAGCATCTGTACAAAGTTTTATTAAGATAGCTTCAAAATTGAGAGACTAGTTTGCGTAGAAACAGACAGATCTTAATGAAATCCATCCATCTGTAAATTTTATATAATCAGTAGAACACGTCTACGTAATCGGGCGATGAGTATAATAATTTTGTATGTTGATGAATTTTCATATATGTAGATCGTTAAGAATATTTTTCAAATTGATCAAATGAAAACTAGATATATAACATGCAACAGTTTTCCGACCTTGGGAGTAGATTTTCATAAATTTTTAGATCTTTGAAAATGATTTGAAAGATTTTCGGAATAAAAAGGTTTATTTATATTTCAAAATCAATTTGAAAATAAATTCGAATAGATTCGACAATTGAAAATGTACCAGACTATTTGCCACACAGGGCCAGAAGTTTGCAATGATTGTTAATTACGACAATACCAATTTTTGAACAAATTTGTTCAGTAATTGCAAGTTTTATTATACTTTATATAGACTATATCTTATAGCTGTCATAAGAACAATCGGTCTGAAATAGTGAAACAAATAAGAAAATTAATTTTTAATTCGCTTGAAAACCCTTTTTTGTATAAGCAAGCGTGTTTCTTTGTGCAGCGTGACAATTTTAATATATTAAGCGTCTGCAAGGGTATACTACATTTCTTTCTCGTTTTGTTTCTTTTTCAATAAATACATTTCAATAAATAAAAGTTAATAAACAAGATAGATTTCACTTAATAAAAATACCATTTAATACGATAAACAAATGCAGTTATAATGAAAATAGATGTTTTAGATAAAAATGCAATATTTGATAAAAACAATATTAGCATTAAGGGCCGTTTTCTCATGTTTCTAAATTTGCCTACTGCTAAATCTGGGAACAACAACTGAGCTTACAAAGTGGAACAAACTATAAATGTAAACTGTATTAAAAAGGAGAGCAAGAGGATACCATAAATATTCCTACAACACGTCTCTTGCAACTGGACACATCTCACTAAGCCAAAAAAAAAAAAAAAAACAGGCAGCACCATAATTTATAAATAATACTTTTTTATTTATTTATGGTACAATTAGTAAATATGCATGTAGTTTACCTAAATTCAAGAAAATATTACAATATTTCTGATTACGATTCAGTATGAGATTCATATATAATATGTCAGCAAGTTCTACTGCACCCAATGCTATTCTTTCTTATTATACACTTTTCCATTTTGTTGCATTTCCGACATTTGCTTTATAACATATCTTAGACAAACCCATCAAATTGGTGTAAATTAATATTTTGAATTATGCACACACTTAAACTTAGCTTCTATGAAGAACGTATTTTAACAAATACATATAGAAATTAGATTTATGGCTTGTAAGTTTGGCTCGAGTTACACAACAATTTTACTAGTCAAGTTCAACTGTATTTGCAGTAGAACTTTTTATTTGAATACATATGTATGCTCTATAAATCATATTCCAATTTTCGTTGAATTTAAATATAATTATAAATAGCAAACAATTTTGTTTAAGCTCGAGATTTTTATTGTGCTAATATTCCAACTTATTCAAATCAATGCTAATCTACCAAGATCTGGTTGTCTTGTCATTCTCACCAAAAGTATACCTTCGCCTGGCCTATCGACCAATTCCCATATATACTCAATGGACTCCACACACACCTTCAGGTTCTGAAGCAGATGACCATTAGTTCTCATCCACTCACGTGTCGGCTCCGCAATAGGAGCTGTAGATATGTCTAAACATGTTAAGTGCAGACTTCTTAGATTTGGCAATCCTTTCGTTAGTTCTATAATCTGATTATCGGTGACTCGTGGCACATATAGCTTAAGATGATTAAGCTGGTGCAATCGCAGCAGATTCTGTACAAATACCCCAGGTTTACCAACATCGGTCAGAAGCACATCCAGTTTCGTAATGCTTTCAACGCTACAAATTTTCTCCAGTTCATTTACGTGCAACATGGATCTCAACAGTATTAGGGTTTCTAACGGCGCTCCCGGTTTCTTAGCAAGAGTATTCAAAAATTCGGAACGCAACACCGGATCGTAACCGAATCTCAAATGCTTTAACCTGGGCAACTGTAGGATTATCTCGTAATTTAAATGAGTACTCAGTTTGAGTTCGTCATAGTTAAAGTATTCCAAACGCGGACAGTTCCGCACAACTGCTTCAAAATGGCGCTTGTAGAGCTTTCTTTGGAGTCGTGCCTGCGTACTCAAGCCGAAAAACATTCTGGTGCTCATTTTGGCTTGGGGATTATTGTAGCTAAACGTATCGCATTTTGGAGTCGTATAGCTCAGCACTTGATCACCGATCAGCTGCAGCAGATGCTTTAACTCCTCATCACTCAGCGTTTGTGTGATCCTGTAGCCAACGTGCTTATAATTTATTCTTGCGTAGTCCTGGAATATAGCACAAAGGCGTTCGCTGGTTTGTGCCAAACTTAATTGGCTAGCCACATCTAGGTAGGACATAACCTGCATCCAACAGTCCGCATTTAGTAGTGAAAATATGTCGCTATCGGTGTTATCGACGATTTTGTCCTTGGCCGTCACTGTGTCCAGCGTATTGCCCATCTCTTTGTTCTTCTCGCCTAGAATGTGCTGGAACAACTGAAAGCTTTATCAGCAATCAAAATGCTTTCAGCATAAGCCATACAGAGTGCAGTACTCACTCCGAGCTTTTATGACCGTTATTAAGCTTATTTGAATTAAAAATCATACACAAAAGTCTGCTATTAATAGGTGAAGTACCGCAAAGCTTAAGTGCCCAGCTGTCTGTCATTCAACAAATGCAAAAAGCTCTAAAGATTTAACTAACTGAAGGGGATTTCCCCTTAAAAAGAGCCAAAACATAATAAAAAGCTACGAATTTCTTTCCATTTCATTTACCTTTTGGAGTTAGCTTTTATTTTAAGCAAAAAACGTGCTTAAAGCGCTCAGTTGAGAGCTGCAATAACTGCCTCTTTTATTTTGCGTTTTGCCTATCGACCCTAACGAACTATGTAACTTTAATAAAAGCTCGGTGGCATAGTTCCAGTCGTGTCCTTATTCGTCTATGGTATGACAAATACAGACCCAATTTATGATTTCCATCCTTAGGAGTTCTAAGAAATGTTTTTCTTTCATTACAAGTTTCCTTTTGATTATAGGCCGAATCGATGCTTAATTGTATTATCAAGTTGCACTTAAAATATGGGAAGTCGGATGCAAAAGCTCTTTACGCTTCACCGTATAAAAACCCCCCAGGAAATGCAACACTGCCGTAAGCTTTCTGGTGCAAAAGAAGCTGAGAGCTTGGAGGCCAAGGCAAAAACAACCCTCAATAAGGACGCTGCTGAGAAGCTGTATTGCTGCAACCCCGTGCAATTTGTGTGAAATCAACAACAAAATTTTCAGTCGGAAAATCACGGATTGAGAATTTCCGGGCAGCTAGTGGTGTAAAATGCGTAGTCGCACCGAACTGGTGACCACCACGTTTGACTTGGACTCCGACGAGGAGGATTACAGCCCCGACGACGACGACTCCGAGGAGGACTGGCGCCCCAACAAGAAGCCCCAACAAAAGCAGCCACGTGCCAATAGCAACAGCAGCAGCGTCAGCGGCGACGCTGGCGCCATCGGACGCAAGCGCAAGGGAGCAGCAACGGTTGCATCCAAAAATAAGCGACGTTCGATTGCCACAAAGGTAAGCGACGAGGACTTCGAGTCCGCCGACGATGACGACGATGATCTGGAAACGGACACAAGTGACGATGACAACGATAGCCAACCAGCGACCAGCAGCTCCACATCGAAGCGGCTGCAGAGTTTGCCACCCAAGAAGCAGTTTGCCAAGTGCACCCAACTGGATTTGCTGCTCAACAAGCGGGATCTGTTGGACAAGGATTGGCTGAAGAACACTCGCCTGTGTCTCTGGCGCAAGGATGAGCAAACGAATCTATTGCAAAAATATTTGCGCGTTAAAACGACACAGGATGCGGACAGGCCGCAGGAGCAGCAGCTGCTCTTTACATCCAGCTCAGTGGTAAGCTCGAGAATCTAACTTATTTTTGAACTTAAACGAATGAAGATATTATATTTAATATTAATTTTGTTGGCTAGAGGGGGGTATTACATATAGCCAGGTGTCAATTTGTACAGGTATATCAGATTTAATTTACGATCGGATTACCATTTCTCTTACATCATCCATCCATATAAATATTATAGTTTGTCCTGACTTTGCCTGTTGACTGGTTACCAACACCAAGTCTGAACGGTGAGGGTTAGGAAATTAAAATTTGTAACAAATCTTGGTTTAAAACGGGGTTTTGGAAAACTAGACCCCTCATGTGGTGGAAAATGATTAAAGATGCCTGTGTGAAACTTTCTTTTATTGACCCATTGGCTTCTAAAATCATTTTCAATTGTATATGTGAAAATTTATTAGAGATATATTTTCCCATTTTTCGGAAATTCACTACCTTGGGTGGAAGACATAGAAGAAACTATTGTATGGAACTTTTTAGTTTATCATAATTTTAAAGATAAATGTGAAAATAGTTTGCTTTACAATTTTCACGATTTATATTCAAATATTTTACCTAATCGGCTGATAAACGATTTACAGAACAACATTTCCGGGCAGTATTTAACATGTCCGCAAGTTATTTTAATCTTAAGCACCCTGCTGTTATTTGATATAACTTATAACTTATTTCTTATGATACCCTAGCTGAAGTATAATCATATATTATATCGATATCGTTCGAAAGATGACTTTTTGTATGAAAATCTTTTTGCTTTCCAAGATATCTTAGCCAAACTCACAATTTACACGTGCTATAAATGCTCCTAGCATTGCAGCTTCTTAAATTAATAATTTATTTCGGATGTGACCAGTTATTATCCGGTAAAAATCTTTGGCGTTGCAGTTTTGGGAAAAAGGGAATCGTCCAGTTGTGCAAAGGTATGTAACAGGCATATGGAATACTTCTGACTCCATAAGGTATATATGTATATTATTGATCACTATCAATAGCGCGCTCCTCAGAGACTATAAGAGCTAGATAAATATAAGTTCTCGTATTGCCGGGTCAATACAAGTTTATGTAATTTTTTCTATATCTCGTCCCGGTCAAAAGATATCGATAAATGTAGATTCCTGACTAGTGGTTTTCGGGCGTAACTTGAAAGTTATAAAAGCTAAAAGGCACCAAATTCGGTATGTATATTCTCGTATAGCATACAGAAGTACAACATATTTGACTTTTTGGATACCTCCCCTCAATCCACCAGAAATACGTATTTTTCGAGGCATGGCCTTCGGATGTAGCATACTCACTTTTCAATTTCAATACGATCAGACAATAAAAAAAGAAGTTTTTTACGATTCAATGTAACATAAAATGGGGCCAATGGAACAGAAGCAAAGCAATTGCATAAAGCGCGCAGCTAGCAGAGTGTGTGAACTTATATATATGAATACAGACAATTAACTATGAATATAAGGAAAAGGAAACGGAAGATCAACACGGTACCACAATGGGCCTAAGTCCAAGCCTAAGTGTATAAACTGAGACTTTTACTCTTTTTGTTTAAGTCTAGTTCTTAATTATGGTACATTTATTTGAATCCGTTTTTTATAACGAATAACGATCGTTTTTCAATTAAATTCAAATATTTCAGCTGAACAACATTAAATTGTAATAAAATCTATATTAATCAGTACCGTTTCATTTCAGTATTCCAGTTGGGATGAACAACATATTAGTGATTTCATTGATGTCAGAGTCAACTGCTTAGATCCAAATAATAGACGCATACAGTTAGATGATCTAGAGGCTATTAAAAAACTATCTGTCGAGCTGCAAGCGACTGCTGAGCAAAATCAAAGTTCAGAGGACAATGATGAGAATGACAATAACGATGAGACAGCTGATCAGGAGCCAGTTGCTGAGCAGGAGCCAGGTGCTGAGCCGGATGAAAATGAGGATGACGATGGGCCAGTTGCTCCATAAATGGAAACACTATTAATTACTAATTATATATATGAAAACTAGAGTTTTAAACGTAATTCCTAGATGTAAATTAGAAGGAGAAGTTAGTATTAGATTTCAAATTAAAATTGCTGCATTGTGAAAACGGTTTTTAAATTTAATTTTATATAAACAATTTCAAATATCAACTCAATTCGCAACAAAAATACATTGATATTAATTACAATTTCATACTTTGGTAATTTGATTGCAATACAAATTGTATATATATTCATCATCTATTTTTATGTCTGTCTGAGACAGCTGAGCGCTGGAAGTGCTGGCGGACGGTTTGATTAGCTGGTTACCGGCGTCGTTCGCCTTTGACTGTTTTGCGTTTCTCTTTCTTCTCCTCGCGCAGCTGCTTTTGCTTCTCGCGATCCTCCTTATCCTTTTGCTTTTTGGCCGCACTCTCCTGACGCGCTTGCTCCCGCTTCTCCTTGGCCAGGTTCGCCACATCGGACTTGTTGGTATTGGGCGCCATGGCACTCGAACCGCTAGGCTCAGCTATTTCGCCATCTGAATCGTCGTCTTCCTCCTCGCTGACGGCGCTCTAAAGGAATACAAGGTACAAGCATTAATCAGAATTGCAGAATTAAAAGAATTGTTAAAAGGTTTTTAAATACTCTATAATTAAATTGTGTCTTGTTACACAATCAAGATTGACCTAACAATATTTGTCAATGACGAAATACTTTTTGTCACTAAATATTTTAGATTAATTGCATTGCATATGACTGCATATCCGGGATAATGGCTTTGTTTTTTCCAGCAAAATTATTAGTTTTTGTATGGAAATTAATAATTAATATTCGCAACTGTTATTAACTTAATATTACATCTAGAATTTTTTTAAATATAATAAATACAATTTTAATATATTGGGTCTTGCATTGAAAATGTTGTTTAACTTAAATGCATATTGTAAATAATGTATACGTGTATACTGTAAAATGAATTTAGGAATTTCGATTTCGTGCTGACATTTCCGATTCCATATGAAATTGACATTTACTCATCGAGTCATTTTCATTGGAATCGCAAATGGGAAATCCAATTGCATTGAGCTAAATGTAAACGTGCGAAATCAAACCTGTGAATATTGAGCCAGTATTTGCTGCTTAATGCGCAGCTCTTCCTCGGTGTATTCGCGCTCCTTGGCGGTGGGTTGCAGCTTTTGTTGCTCCAGCAACTTGGCCAGCTGAGCATTTACATCGATGTCTAGACCCTTTTTGGGCGGCTCATCCGCACTGGGGTGGCTTTGGAGCCACTTCTGCATTATGCTGGCCACCAGCTCATCAGTATTGGAAGCCTACAACAAAATACATATGAAAAAGGTGTCCACCTCTTATGTATTTAAAAAGACGAAACTTACGCCCGTTCCACTGAGGATGCCCTCGAGTGCCTCAATTTTTTCATCTTGCGTTTCCTCATCGCCCTCGAGTATGCCAATTATGTACGCACCAAATACACTTTCATCTGTGTTAAGCAGGCGGAGCCGATCGTTGAGCCATGTTTGAAATTCGCTCATTTTAAATGCAATGGGCAGCAACTGTAATTCAGTTCCAGTGCAAATAAAAGCCGCAAAAGGCAACTAAATCCAACACAGCATGTGATGCAGTGCTGCGAAACGTTGAAAAACAGCTGAGCGAGCGACGCACAGTGGCATTTATGGGAGTTTCAAATATGTATAAAAAGTTAACTTATTTTGAATACATGCAATACATGGATCTAAGTACACATAAATATTATAAATATGGTAACTGTCTTTTGATATGATAAATATTGAGGGGAATGTGTACAGCTCAATCACAAGTGCCTATCGATTTTCGTGACGTTTGTTTATCGATACCTAGCGCCACTCAGCTGTGCGCAACTGTTGTGAACGCTGCTAATGCCAACAATTGCAAGTTTAGTGTTATAAAGCGAACTCTTTATTGTTATTTACATTTGTGCAGTTGCTTTTGCTTGAATTATCATTTAAAAAATGAGTTGACCACATGCTAAATGCTTATAGTTTGATACACAAGAGTGGTGTGCTAAATGTATACGGAATGCGCATACTCACCACACCGCCAAACAGCAACAAGAGTGTGCAGCTGTTTTTTTTGTTGCTGCTGCCAGTCAAAACAACAACACCGATAACAACTGATTTTCATAAACAAATTCCAAGTGCAATCCAAACTCTAGTTTTACATGAAGTTTAATACAATTGTTACGGTTAGTGCGTAATTTAAAATGTGCCTGTAGTTGTGTCTGCTTATGTGCTTTTGTTGTTTTCTTTTCTATTTTTTTATTCTGTGTCTTCGTCGCGCTGTTTAATTTACCAACAACAACGTCAGTAGACTCAGACGACACCTGCGTTTTGTTTATTTGTTGTTGGGGCGTCATAAACAAAATCTATGCAACTATACAACACTCGCGCAGCTGGCAGTCAGCGGTTAGCAACAAGTGGATAGATGTACATACATATATACACACATATATATACATACATACATATACAGCCAACTCGGACTCGCACCAAATACCATCGATGTAACCAAATCGCCAACCTTATTTGCCGTTGTTTATCTGATTAGCTATGCAAGTGAGTTATATAGGCACATAATTCATTTAATTTGATCTTTTTGTATTC
Source organism: Drosophila maculinotata (assembly GCA_035045305.1). NCBI lineage: Eukaryota > Metazoa > Arthropoda > Insecta > Diptera > Drosophilidae > Drosophila > Drosophila maculinotata. Next base: position 29,331 of record JAWNPD010000414.1, read on the forward strand.
TTATAATATTTCAATTAAAGAACTCAATCAGATATAGATTTTTAAGCTCTTTGCTATACATTTAAAATTATTTTCAATATTTTTATAAATTCTGTAAACTACTTTTTGATTTGTTTGAAAATGTGTTTAATTTTTTTAACATATAATTGAGGTAATCCATTTATTAATATAAAATCTTTTTAATTTTTAGACAATTTCTCCTTAATTTAACCAGTTTCACATCTGAAATTAATTATTCGCTTGTATAGCGTTATATATTGTGTAGTAAAGTTGAAGACATATGATCCGATAGAGTACAAATATTCTTGATTTCTGTCCAATTAAATATCATCTAATTTTAATATTAATTCCAAACAAAAAAAATAAATAATTGCATCAATAAATTTAATAAGATACTTTCATATGCAAACTTCAGCTATTATTAAGTTATTCTTTTGATTTTTTCGTGCAGATTAAAAAAATTGGAACTACGTGTCAAATCAAACAAAGGCTATAAAGATTATTTATTCTGTTAAATCTTTGTTAAACTTAAATATTCTAAAATATTAGCTTAACACTAAAATAGTCCTACAGTTATTTTCAGATCCCACTCAACTTATTTTTTATTTATTTTATTGATATTTGTATCAAATACATAAAGCTTATTTAAATATATATATGTAAAATATTTAATTGAAAATATAAAATATTTTTTTCTTTTAGAAAAAATTTTAAACATAAAATGAAACGCAACATGAATATAAATAAATATGAATATGAAAATAAGATTGCAGTCTGGTACCACTGTAAGAACAGCTTAAAACATGTGATCGGGTGTGGGCGTGGCTTGACCTTTGAAGGAGCTTATCAGTAATCGAACTACTAAATTTGGTGACATTAGAATTAAAACTGAAGGAGATATGGGAAGAGCATGCATATGTGCATATGTCGAATTCGGCTTGATCGGACCACTATAACATATAGGAATAGAAACTACCAGTCGCAGTTTTCTGTTCTTTTATTCCGCTTGTATTTTGGAAATTGTGCAATTTATTTTACATAGTCTGATTTTCTAAACGCATTGCAATTCACACGTTTAGTCACAGTGTCATCAGTTGGCGGTCTTTATTGCCTGACGAGATAATTACCGGATCTCTTGACTTTAAATGCAGAAAGTATCTTTGTATTTGATGTATCTACGTTTACAGTTCTTATACCCTGTAATCAAAGGTAATGTCCTACAAAACCGATATTAATTTTTATCTCAGCCAAAAAAATGTTTTTTTTTTTACTTTTTTTCAATATTTTTGTTTTATTGTCTTGATGTATAAAATATGTCTATGAAACTATAATTCTCAATATCAACTCAATTTCTCAATAAATGTGTTTCAAAATTGCAAGAATGTTTTTTTTTTAATGTATATAAATGAATCATTGACTATTTGTGGCTGCAAGTTATTTCTTGATTTTTCAATTAACTGAATGTGGAATTTTGTAATTTAAATATTTCATACGAAGCTCCATTATGCTTTTTATTTAATTTAATTTAATGCCTACATTCTTCTTGGTGTTATGGTTCAAGGAATAAAATTGTTCCACGTGAGAGGTTAAGACGCTGGCCAAAGCCAGGCATATGAATTGATTTTATTATTTATATACTTATTTATTGATCAAGTACAGCATCAATATCCCAACTCCAAAAATCATCTGCGAACGCAACAAGTCAAAAACAGGAACACGCACATCAAAGTGAAACAATTTGAAATAAAATACGCAGAATATAGGATGTAGGTGGGTGGGTTGTTAAGGAGGGGTTGTAATGGTAACTTTTGTATGGGGGTGGGGGAGATGTGGCACACATTACATTACAACGAATCCATGGAGCAACGGGTGGTGCAGGCGACTTGTCAAGGATGCCATCGAGCGCTTATTCTGTAAAGTATTTTGTGTTATTGTTACTGATGGAATTGTGTGCGGCCCCCCGTCGAGCTGGGTGGGGCGAGAGAGGGGCGCTGTGTCATTAGGGTGGTTCTTTGTGTTTTTGCCTGATTGCTGAAAACATATGCTGCTCGTGAGGGCAGCAGGTTGACTAGTTAAGAGCTTTGTAACTTGGCAACGAAATAAGAAATTAAAGATAATTAGGCAAAAAAAGGCAAGGAAACGAAGGGAAGTTGAAGTTGAAGTGGAAATTGAAGTAGCTGAACAAATTAGACAATAAGATAACATACAACTAAGATCACACTTTAAATAGTGAAGTGGGAGAATAAAATTTAAAAATATACAAATTTTTGTACTGATTTTTAATGATGTTTCTTATAGAACAAAGTTAATGGTTTTCAGGGTTTTAATTTGTTGATTTAGATTCAATATTAATATTTTTTTTATGGAATTACAATATGCCATATTTTTATTGTAGCTATTTTTTTATAAAATTGTTTGTAAAATTCTTCTCAACTTAATTACTTTTCATGGTATAATTCAAACGTATCATATTTAAAAAGATTTCTCTTACTATTTGTATATTTATTGTTAAGTTTATTTATTGTTTACTTTATAGTAAAGTTTATCGACCGCAGCTTGTCAGGGTATCGCATTTGTTAATCTGTTTAGTCAAATCTCAGACATAGGATTCTAGTTTTCATAAATCTGGAATGTTTCAAGAGAAACAGAAACTTTTCTTTGGTGTTGACTAAGATGCCAGCTCATTTTAGAAATGATCATATTTTAGCATGTGTCAAGCATGCGAAACCTCCCGAGGCTAAGTAGGTACCCTTCCCTCCCCATCCTTCTCATCCTCCTCATCCTCCCCCAACCATCATGTGTTCAGAAATATGCGTCGCATTTGAAAACTGATTGAATACGTAGCGTGGCTGCGTTGCTTGACAACTGCCAGCTGGAGGCCTTTGCTCCATGGGCGGTTGATGGATTCCATTCATGGTGGCCCCGCTCTGCTGCAGCTATGTGCTGGCTCTCCTGGGTGTCCTGGGTGGGCTTCTGTGCTCTCACATCTGCTTTTCCTACCCATGTTGTTGTCGGCTTTGACATTTTTATTTTACAACTGGCAACAATTTCTGCTGCTATCATTGTCCATGTCGTTGACAAATTGTCCGTAAAGTCGCTCGCAGGAGCCCAAAACCAAAAAAAAAAAAAAAAATTAAATAAAATGTATGTCATTATATGCATGTGCGTGTGTATGTGTGCTAAAAATACCGTTAAGCATGACAGTCCAGAGCCAAAGAGCCATAGAGCCACAGAGCACAGAGATGGGTCACTGTGATATATGTATGAGAGTCAACTGGCAAGACGGACTCTACCAACTGGCAACTGGGAAATGGGAAATGGCAACTAGCGATTCCTGTTGCGCTCTCAAGTAGCCGCGTCATGTGCGGCCTTTCAAACAATTTTCAATTAAGCGCACAATCACGATAAATAAATCTCATTGTGCACTGAACTTCATCTTGGCCAGCTTAGCTTACCCTGCATAGCTGTATAGCTGTATAGCATCTTTTGCGGTTTTTCTTAGCTTATACCAGCTGGTCTAGGCCAGGGGTAGCTGCTTTTGGGTGGGTGCAGCGTGTAGCGGCATCTATGGGCTCCACCCAGGTAGCTGCTGCTGCCATGCTGTGACTTTATTGCAATCTTCAAGCTTCCTCTGTGCTCCTAACACGCTTTTGCTTCTAGCCCAGCTGATGCTGGTGTTTCTAATGCCCTATGTGTAGGTCCTAACAACTTGCCCAATCGTTTGGTAAGCCAGCGAAAATTTAATTAATTGTAATATGCATAATTAAACATCAACTTAAACTAACTTTTTGAAATTTGAGTAAATACAATTTTATTATTTGTTAATTGAATAAAATAAATGTAGAAATTTATACACACAAATCATGAGAAATTTTTGTGCAATATTATTTACACGATCCCAGGCAATGTAAATAAAATATATAATATACCTAAACATTATATTTTTGTGCAGAAGTTTCATAGTTCGTATTTCTATTTTTAAATAAGTAAAGATATTTTTATTAATTAAATCGATATTCCTATATATTATTAATATATATTATTATTCTTAATATACAACGTAGAAAAGTAAATATATTTGTTAATCTCTGTCAAAATTCCTTATAACACTTTGCAGTAACTTGTAAGTTAACAAATATTCAAGCTTATTATAATTTTGATCTATAATTTTACAATTTATTAAATATTTATCAACAAACTAATCCCTTTTTTATATCCGCAATGCAACCGTTTCAATTATTCGAAAAATATGAGTTTTCCAAGTAAGTTTCTCGCACATTGAATTCATGTTCTGAATCACTAGTTACGTATATCATCGGCTTATCAGTTATATGATAGTTAATGTCAAATCAATATAAAAAAGTGATTAAGAATCACTCATTTGCTGAACTAGTTTCAAGTGTGTTGAAATCGATTGTTTGATACATTTTTGCACACTTTATTTCGTTGAAAATATGTTTATTGCTTAGGGAAGAGTTTTGGTACAAAAGGAAGTCAGTTGAACGGATGGGGAAAGAAGAGCATTGGCAAATTGTCCGCCAAAGGAGCTGTTCGTCAGTAGATCTTACAATGTATATTAGTTTAATGAGTGTACAGCTCTTTATAAGTGTAATATGATAATAATCAAATTAGACTTAGCCGTTATCACTTGGAATCTTTCGTTAGAGTATTTACTTTGTGTTCTGAAACTATCGACATTGCCTGAAACTTGTTTATGTTTCATTTCGATGCCATAAATTGTGCGGTTAGAGAGCTGTGTGTGTTTTGATAATGTTGATATATGTGTATGTGTATTGCAATTTATGAGTTACATAAGAAACATTTCACCAGCTCAGCTATGGCTATGGCTTCTCTGACTATTCTCTGGCTATTCTCGACTGGGATGCTGTGCGTGTGGTCAGTTTGAGGCGCTTGACAAATAACAACAAAATACACACACTGAAAAGAAAAGAAACCGCCAAGTGCAGGCAAATTCAATCAAGCGAAATTTAACAAGATTTCCGTGAAGAAGCGTCCGCCTGGAACTCTCCTCACTCCTTCTATCTCTCTCTATCTCTCTAATGAATAGAAGCTGTTCCCCTTCAAGACACAAATTACGCAAAAGTCGCCAAAAAAAATATATAAAAATAAATATATATATATACATAAAACGATGAGAAAAAGATTCGCTGGAGCTAAAACCAAAGCTGAGGCCGAGGCATTTTTTATAAAGTAAATAATAAATCAGCGACGAGACGATATTTGAAATCCGAAGAGCATAAAAAGGCGCACACACACACACACACACACACACATACAGAGCTGCAGATACAAAAGCATCTGAAAATTACCTATAGAAGATTTAGTGGCTGTGTCTTCTGGTTGCTTAGGTAGCTCAAAGGAAGTAAACAGGATTTGAGCTTTACCAGGAATTTGGTTCTTCACTTTTGCGGCTGTTGTTGTTGTTGTTGTTGCTATTGCTGTTGCTGTTGGCATTATTACTAAGGCATGCCTTTAACCTACGCATTAGGTACAACAAAATAGTTTGCTCTTTGGGGTCCTCAAGTTTGGCTTTTGCTTTCGTTTATTTACCATAGGAAATTCGATATATTTAAATATGTAGTTATTTTTTTTATTTTTTACTGTTTGTTGTTCGTTCTTTAATGAATTCCCTGAATTTTATCAAATGATAAGACGTGTAACTTGAAGACATTGTACATAGTCTGATGTGTGTGAGTGTGTGTGTGTGAACGAACGCAACATATATACATATGTTACATAGACATGTATTATACATATGTATATATATGGTAAAAAGTCACTTGATGCCAGCAATACGCGGAATTCTCTGATGGTCAATTTAAACTGGAAGTTGAAGTTAGGTTCATCAAATTTATCAGATGTGGATCAAATTTCATTTAAATGTGAGAAAGTCTTATTTATATGTTATTATTGTTGCTTTTATTTAATTTGAATATCATCCACTTAAATACTAATTTTGATTCTTATCAATAAAACAATATCGAAAAAATAAAAGTGCATATTAACAATTTGTGATTTAGCCAGTGTTTGGAAATTGAGAAACATGCTGCGATCAGTGATCAAATTTTTTCCCACTTAAATGATCTGTTTTAAGTTGAGAACCAATTGTGCAGCACTGACCTACAGATTTGAAACGCTTTTAATTGGCATATTTGGCCACTACTCTTCCAATATAATCTAAAATTGATTTATATAGGTTGCCAACTCTTAAATCAAGTTTCTTACTATAGTTTTTTGCATTAAATTCCATGAGGGAAATGTGCGCAATCAATTTTTTATTTCCTTGTACATAGGTCGTATCCTGATTCTTAGCCTAATTTTCTAAGTAAACTATACCCAGTGTAGAAAAGGACCGCGAACTCAATACATTTACATATATCAGAAAAAAATTTCCAAATATTTGTGTCAATTATTACTATTTTTATGAACCGTCGATTTTAGTTGCAAATGTCATGAAGCATTTCATTAAAAATACAAGCAAATAAATGCTCAATGGTAAAAAAAAATCAAAATTTTTTTTATCTTATATATGAAGGAAGTAAATTTTAGTATAGGATTCCAAAACAAATAATGGACCATTGTACATTTTTAATACCGCCAGAAATATTACCTTGAAATTATACATATATAATTTTAGTTTTTTAAAAAATTATATTTTTATTTGTATTATAACTTTTAAGTGTTGTGAATCAAAAATAAATTAAATTAAATTAAAAAAATAAATTCATTCAAAAAATAACTTATTTGAAAATTAAAAATTCAATTAGACATTGACCCCCTTGATAAATTTCCTTTCTTTTAAATAAAAAAATTGACACGGGCTAAGCCGGAAAACACTTTCTAGCTAGACTACAATCCACCTGCTTATGTATATATATATTAATTTATTAATGGCAATAACAATCTTAGCTGGTAAGTTTGGTCGGAATATCTCGGAAATCAAAAAAAAAATATTCATACAAAAACTAATATTTCAATGTTGTTGATGTTTCCTATGGCAGCTGTATAATATGCAGTACATATACTGTGTACTAAACCATCCATATCAAATTTGGTGTCTTCAGCTATTTATCGATAACTGTTAACAGAACAAGTTATCGATTAAGTCAAACAAACTTAATCATGTTTTTAGAGAACTTAGATACATGATTATGTACTGACCTGAGGAACTTGGAAGTGTGAAAAAGATAGTATTAAAATGAATTTGACCTTTGGCAAACATTTATAGTATGGTTTAATGGGAGTGAGAGAGCTGAGAGATGTTTTGTTAGGCTATCGGATTTTATTTGTCTATAGTTTTGTAGACTTTGAATTCCAACTTTTCAAATTGATATGATAGCATTTTTTTAGGACAAATCAAACCTAAAAATATTGTTTATACAAACAACAATCAAAGAAAAAGCGTCTGCAATTTAAAGTCCGACTTTGTAACATTTTAATGTATATAAAATATGTACAAATATGTGTTTATATTTTAAATGTATTTTAGGTACAGAGTTTTATGTTTCATTTTCCATTTCGAGTTTTTTTAAAATCATCAAAATTAAATTTAAAGATGCAGTTAAAGTTTCTGGGTTGTCCAAAATATACATTGGTCCAACATTTGTTGCAATGATTGGAAAAACCCGGACAGAAACTCAATTAAATGAAGCAAATAAATTATAGTAAATTATTATGAAAGAAAAATAAAATTAGTTGTTAAAACAAAAAAAAATAAAATGTAAAGGTAAAGGTAAAAGCGAGACAGAGATACAATGGAGTAAAAACTAGAAGAGGTAAAAATGAAAAGAAATAAATATCGGAAATAAAGATGATGGAAAATCTTTGAAACGCCAGGGAAGTGGGGTTCCCCTAAGGGTTGTCCTGCTGCTAATTAGTGACGGAAAATTAAGAAGTAGCAGCCGACTGGAGTAGGACGGCAAATGGAGATTGGGATCCAATTTTTGGTCCTCGTAAATCAGTGTGAAGAAATTGCATCTAAACAGACTCGATTCGATGTTCAGCTGTAGTTTATTATAGCTCGGGCTGAGGAAGTTCCCTGAGGCATTAATTGATCTACCACTTCAGATGAATAGTCACTCTATGCAATTAGTTAATGTATTTGCCTTAACTTAAAAACATGCTGCTGAAATATGTTTTATTAGTAGCTTTATTATTCTACTTTTTTGTCTAGGCTATAAATGTTCATTCAAATGCATAAAATTTGATCATGCGATCAATTATTCAAATTGCACTTTGGTTGCCCATTAGCATTTACAGTTATTGTTGCTGTTGCAAGTTGTTGCTGTTGCAGTTTGTTGCAGGTTGTTGCAAGTTGTTGCTGTTGCAGTTTGTTGCAGCCGCTTATTTGCTTTCGACTGTCATGTTATTCTGCACAGGCGCTCAATTATTTGTGCAACATAATTACAATTTTATTAATTCATAAACAAACGCAGCGTTAAGCAACAACAGTAACAACAGCAACAACAGCAACATCAACAATTGCTGTTGGCTTTCAGCACTTTATCAACGCCAAAAGTGGCTCTGTTTGCATTTGTTGTTGCTGCTGTTGTTGCTGTTGCTGTTGCTGCTGTTGTTGCTGCAGCATCATTCATAAAAAATTCCACTAGCGCAGACACACAACAGCAACAGCAACAACACACATTGCCTCTGTCTGCGCCTGCATATTCCATTTTCACACCGGCTTACAACATTTACACCTGCCCATACCCCAACCCCCATTCACACACCACCACTTGCCCCCAAGTCCCCACATTCATTGCTGAGTTTCGTTGTAAGCACGTGTCGCTGCTCGTGTGTTGCTTGTTGCCTGTTGCCAGTTGCCAGTTTTTGGCACTGTCAGTTTGTTAAGCTGCCTGACGACGCGTCGCGACGTCGCCACGTTGCCAGCGACACGACCACAAAAACTTCCATCACTTGGTGTCTAATTGGCTGCATGGGGAGGGGGCGAGTGGCAGGCAAGCAGCTGTAGAACTGTTGAATTCGACTGGCCGAGAGAGAAAGCAACTTCCGCAATCACAGATCGACTTGGCAACCAACACAAATAAATGGACAGCAAATAGCCACACAACCAGTAAGAGAAAGAACTCCAGTCGAGAGTGCCCGACTCGAAGATACCCTACACACAGCCCTTACATTGATTCAGTATTGATATTTAAGAGTAAATCCATTTTTTAGGATCAAGGATAACAAATATTATAAACTTGCATTGAAACGAAGTAAAGTAATAAAATAATTAATAAATAAAAAATATAACAATTTTAATCAGCTTATTCATTTTAAAAGAATTATATTAAATATAATTCGAGATAAACAACAAATATTATAAACTTGCATTGAAAAGAAGTAAATTAATAAAATAATTATTATATAAAAAATATGACAATTTAAATCAGCTTATACATTTTAAAAGAATAATATTAAATATAATTCGAGACCAAAGTAAAATATTTACATAATTTGTAAGGTCGTTCAAATACTTTAATTTTGTTTCAAATATTTTTATAAATTATACTATTATTAACATTCTTTTTACCAACATTTTTTAAATTAAATAAGTTGGAAAAACTGAAATAATGTTTTGACACTGATTAAAAATAGACTTCACAGATTGATCCTACAAAACAGATGAAAAACATAAATTGAATTTGAATAGAAATAAAAGATAATTTTTTACTAAGTTTTTAACTTGAATGTACTTTAAATGAAATGAATTTGAAATTTTAGTTGCCATAAATCTTTAATGTGTTTTTACAGATTAACATTAAAATAACAAAATTAGTTATAGAAAAACGTCGACTTTCTCAGTTAAGTAATTTATCTGCCGTAGTAATGAGTTTATTATATAATTAGTAAATTAAAATACGTAAGTAATGACGAATAATTATATCGGGCAAGAAAAGAACATTTTTCTAAAATAACTTAACATAGAATACGCAGAGTAAAAAGCAAATTAAAATAATAAACTTTTCAAGTATTCAATAAACAACCTGTACCTACAAATACTGAACCCAAAATTTCACCTTCTGTCATTTATGTAGAGGGTATAAGTAAAGTGCGATAGAAACCCAAAATGTTTAAAATTAAAAATCATCGTTTTCAACGTAGTCGTTGTTTTTGGCGTCCATGGTTGCAACACCTGTCGAATTGTGGCATCAGCATAAAATAGAATAAAATGAAATAAAATAAATACGCTAAATAAAGCTCAGAGCGAAAGCAGGCAACAACAACGAGCTGGAGTCACAAAAACAGAGAAAACTCGAAGCGCAAACTGCAAATAAATGGCAATGCATACAATATTAAATAAATATCATGAATTTGAAAGCAACACACAACAAAAAACGCACAATGCTTTTATATTCGAGAAAACAAAACAAGAAAAAACCAAGTCTGCGCTTCAGCTTGAGCAAATAGCCAAATAAGTAAATATTTTATATTAATAGACAAAACATAATAATAAAATGAAACACGCGCAAGATTTGAGCAACTCCAAACAATTGATTGCAATGTTTATATTAAAATTTCAAAAAAATTTAAGTACAAAAAGAAATTATAAAATTATGTAAAATGAGTTTATGTTTGCGCTAAAAGTAACCTTACAACATTAAAATGCAGGAGAATATAATAACGACATAAATATATATACCTGAAACATTTATAAAATGGTTATTTGTTTATATTAAAAATGTAAATATACGAGGACTTACAATAAACAAATTTAAAAGGTTGGGTCAGCTTAAAGAGGGATGGGTATAGGTAATATGTTATGTAATTTCTAATTCATTAAATTCTAAATAAATAAATATTAACACTGTACATTTCAAAAAGTTGAATATGTGTATTTTGAAATATAATTTAAAATATACCAGTAGAATTATATTTATACAAATCAATAATTTTAACTTGTAAATACCTATTAAAATCACCGCAAGAACTTAAAAATATTGAAACTTTAAGGACAAACTATAATTTGCTTTAAAAGAATTTTAAAAAAATATTTTACAATTCAAAAAAGTTAAACGTTTTCTTTCACAGATTTACAAAAATTAACTCAATAATGCTATTAACAATTTAAAGAAACACATTTTTCCCTTTTAATTATATAAATATAATAAAAGGCCGCAAAGAATATTTGTTATTAAACTAATAAAAAAATATATAAATTTTTATTATTTTAAGTAAATAAATTCAAAGAAGCACATTTTCCCCTTCTAGTTACCAACTAAAGGTCCACTAAGAAAAGCTTATTATAAGCCAATGAAAATAGTTTAAATAATATTAATTATATATTTGAACAGCGATTTAATCGCCAAGCCAAGTCGCATAAAAATGATTAAATAAGCAATTTTTTGTGCAACACAAAATAAATGTAAAAAATCCACAACAACAAACTACTTTTAAGGTCTTCGCTAAGAAAACAACAAAACAACAAAAAGGGCAAAAGCCCACAAAGTTGAGTATAATAGTTTTCAACACAAAAAAAATCATAAATAAATTGCTAACAAAGCGTGGCAAAGCAAAAAATATAAAAATAAAATTGCTGCCGCAGTACAGTCATCAGACGTTCTCAAATATAAGCATATATGTATATGAATCAACAGGTTGAGTTAACAAAATAAGAGGTCAAGAAGTTGGTCAACAAAATGATTAGACATTGGGCTAACAATTTCTCTGCTTTGTTTAACTATGGTATGTCAAATCTTTAATTTTAATTTTAAAACTTTTCAAAATGTAAATAATATTTTAATAATAACTACTTGAAGTTTTGCTAAAACATAATTTAATTTCTTGTGTCGACTGTTTCTAGACAACATTAAATAAATAAAATAAAAAAGTTATGGCTATAATCGTAAGTGTTAGGAGTATTTAAATAATATCTTATTTTCTTGTGGAATATTTATATTTTTATTAATTGTTGTTTTATTTTATTTGTTATTTTCAATTTAAATATTGTATTCTTAATTCTATTTTATTCGTTATTGTAAATTAACAACATCAGACTACAATATTATATAGCTCCTATAGGAAAAATCAGTTTTTTTGTATGAAAAAAAATAAATTTTCAAGATATTGGAGAAAACTTATAAGTTGCGAGAGTTATTTTTATTGATAACTCAATTTTAATTGAAATTTAAATTTTAATTAAAAGACTGCGATCTACAAGTTATGTAGTCTTCGATTGAGTAAAAACAGCGCTTGGTAAACTATGATATTATATTGCTTTAACAAAAATAAATGTATATCATACTATCATACTACATATGTATATCATATTTAAAATTAATAAAAACATACAATGAAAACATAAAATGAATCACACAATAGCTTTTTAAATGAATCATAGTTAAGGTAGAGTATAATAGATTTATTTTCCACCCAAAAACTCTACATATGAACATACCTATATTTTTGTTTGGCAACGAAAAAAACCTTCATTCAAAAACCTCTCAAGGTAATTCTTTGCCAAAACTCATTTTCGCTCTAACTTACACAACGATTTGATTTCGTTTTTGTTTCTTACCTGTACGCCCCTGTTTACGTTTATTTTTTGCTTGTCTATACAGACATTGATTTTGATTTTCGTCTAGCTTAGGGCTTTTGGCGGGGGGTCCACAGAAGCGTCTATAAGCTACACACATACATTTTGGGCATCACATTGGTAGCTACTGGTTTTTTTCCTACCCGATCTATGATTTTGAATCAGTGGCTATTTGTATACCCTGTAGATGGAAAAGCAGTGAGCCATGGAATTTTTTAAAGTTGTGTAAAAGTATATAATGGTTAGAAATATAATAATAAAAAAACAAAACTAAAATAAATATATATATATATATATATGCAATATATTATTCTAAATATATAAAAATTGTATTCCTAATCTACATCGAACACGAAAGCGATCTAGCCACAGTCGACTTTTTGCCTGTTTGTAGGATATCAGCAAGTTTATGAGATAATGCTTGAAATTTGGTATATGGGTTCGTAAACACTTGATCAATTTTATTTAAAATTCCCAAATAGATAAAAAATGAATAATTTATGCATTTATATAATTATTAAATTGTTTCATAACAGTACAGGGTATTCCCTAGAGTCGCCCATTTGTATTATTTTGCTGCTCGAATCAGGTAACAATTACTCGAGTCTTGCTGCAGCTTCAATGCCAGCAAACTGTTTTTCCAGCGAAAACTTTGGGAAATTGTGTATCTGCTGTCACTAGTTTTAGGTTTTCTTGTGTGTCATCAAGTTTTTTGCTACACTTAAGCATTCTCTCTCGTCATTTTGTTTCTAATTGTTTGTAATATTAGCAAAAAAAAGAAGAAATAAATACATAATATTACATATATATATATATATATATATACATATATGTATTTATACGAATCCAAAGCCAAAGCAAAATGACAAATAAATAAAGTTTTCAAACTGTCAGCAATTAAAGTAGCACATTTGCCATTTGCCTTTTGTAGTTGGCTGTTTGTTTGGTAAGTGTTTTAGTTGTTGTTCTTCTTCTTGTTGTTGTTGCTGTTTTTGTTTTTGTTGTTTTGTGGTCTTATGCGGTAATTATGTGCATACAATCAGCAGCTTAACTGCATTTGTCATGCATAATTAAGGCTGAAAAAAGAATCTTAGCCAAAATCTAAAGTGTCGACAAAAGCATTTTAAAATTGAGTTGTATACAAATTGTTTGTTGCTGCTTGCCAAGTATTGAAATATTTGAGATGACGTCAATTATTATGAAAACAGCAATACCTGCAGAACAAGCAAATTTATTATTATTTATTTCAAAAATAGATTTTTAAATTCACAATGATTATTTTAGTATCCTTTTCTTAATATACAAACAATTTTTTTTTTGTGATTTTGTTCATATTGTTTTATTTGTTAATTTTTTTGGTTTTTTGCTATTAACGTTCTTATTTATTTATTTATTTTTTTATATCGACTAAAAGCAGTTAACACTGGAAAACTATTTTTAAAAACAGGAAATTACAAAGATTTAAATTTTAATATGTAGTTAATAAAAATACAAACATTAAGAAACAATTTAAAATTATGCAAATTATAAATATTAAATTATTGTTATCTTGAAAATTGGTCCAACATTGCAAGGATTGGCGAAAATCCAGAATAATAACCCAATCAAACCAAAAATAATAAATCGTCCTGTGATCGAACCTTGGATCAACCAGATTAGTTTAGACCCCGGCGCTACCGAATTTTATTATTTTTGCATGGAAATTTCTTTGGGTGGGAATTGGTCCTTTCATCTTTGAGTCCGACGCTCATTCAGCTAAGCTACTTATGCGATTACGTAACAAAATTGTAGTTTTCCATTTAAACTTTGTCCCTTTTTTTCTCTCATTTTAAAAAATTCAAAAGACCGTTATATTTGAGTATTGATTATTTTTTTTTTAGCTCATTATATAAAATTATATTTATTTATTTATTTTTGTATGTGATAGTAACATTTATAATATAATTGACATGACTTTTAAAATTAAATTATTGTGTAAAATCTATTTGTTTCTTCCTAAACTTATAAACTTAAAGTTCTTTAAAAATATCCCAATATATTGACAGAGAAAACTTTCTAATTTTCGTAGGAGGATCAGTTTTCGGTTCGCAGAAAAGGAGCTTATTCAAGATTAAAAATATAATTGGTAAGTGCCGAAACCCTAAAAACTACGTAAATGAAATAAATACCGGGATCATGCCTGCAGTACTATGTTACTATGTCTTAATTTCGTATTAAAATGAATTAATAATTAACAATTTTAGATTCAAGACTTAACTTGACCTATTTGAAATCAAACGATTACTAATCATATCTTGTACTATAAACCGAATATCTGTTATCAATAATAGGCAATTTACACAAGTCTGCAGTTAAATTTTACCAATTACTAACCAATTGCTAAATTTTTAAATTGATATCCAGCTGCTGGAGAGCTTTTAGAGTTGCTTGAATTTGACTTTAAAGCTTTCAAGAGCTTTGTCATATTTAATTAAAAACGCAATCTAATGAAATTTGTCATATTCAAACATATGAAAAAAGCTTCAAACATTTTGTATTTGTCAAAATGTTGTATTATGTATCTTAAATCTGAATTATCCGGTTCTTCCCAAGCAGCCAAATCTAATAAATGAATTAACCACAATTCTTAGTCAAAACTATTATCATTTCATATTTTGTGACATTAAATAAAAAACATTAACAAATAAATTTGATTCCGCTTTGCTTAAAAATGGCCATAAAAAGCAGCAAAATGAAACTAAACTTATTTATACATGTATGTATGTATGTTTGTCAGTATTAGTGTAGTCTTGCTATTTGTATGTATGTATATTGTGAACAGCTAGTCGTTTTGAGTGCTATTGAAATTGAAGGCGACAGTGACGAAGACGACGTTGAGAGCTTTTCCATTTTGTTTGCTATTTTTTGTGCTTAATTTTTTTGTCGTTGCGTTGCGCGACAAAGCTGCAAGTGAGCGCTTCTAGGCGAGAGCCAATTGCAGCGTGCTCTTCGCTCTCTCACTCTCTGTGTGTGTGTGTGTTTGCACTCATCACAAACACAACATGTGTTTCGTCATCAAAATTTGTTTTTGTTGCATTCGCATTGTGTGTTTGCTGGGCATACTTTTTGGTCAGCTCCTTTCTGTTTTTGCCCGTGTGTTGATCAACGGTTTATTTTGTTTGGTGGAAAGCTTTGTTTGGAAAAACATTTATTTATGCATATATTTGATTTATTTATACAAAAAGTAGTCATATGTTATGCGCTTTAAGTATTTTCAATTAAGTTTGTGCATTGCCTTTCCATTTTTAACTAAAAGACGCCATTAAAAAATTTCAATGCAAAAACACAACAAACACAATTGTTGTTTTAGATTTTGCGTACCGTTCTTGACGTATTCGTATTCTTCGTTGCCGCCGTTGTCGTTAAGCGCCGCGTATCTCTCAGAGACACTAATAGTGGGGCCACCACGCAAAATGAAAATGCCGGCAGTGGGCTCCAAAGAGCGTGAGAGTGAGATTGAAAAACAGACCGTACAGAGGCAGTGAGTGTAGTTGCTGCATCTCTTTCTGTTCGCACGGCAGCCAGTCGCTGGTGCAAGCAGAGGCGCACTATGCACAGCCATTGTGAAAGCGTTGCCAACAGGCAGTAAAAACGTAGGCTCTCTCTCGCAAGTCGTGAGTCGCGACACTTGACACATGGAGCGAGAGAGCGGAACGAACTGAAAGACAGCGCAAACACACAGCTGGTGTATCTCATGGATGCGTTTCAGTTCGAGTTTGTATTTCGTTTGGTGAGGTTGTTTGGCCTGGCCCCGTACAAGGCAGCAACAAAAGTGCCAGCCTCTGCTCTGTCCCCACTGTCGACGTGTCTCGTTCGTTCGTTCGTGTGCCGTGCGTGTCTTCCAGCCAAAGATCAAATAAATCAAAATATATCCAATTCACAACTAAACTGGCTTAACAATTGTGAATGCAGCTACGAATCTACATTTATACCAAAAATATATCTCAAAGTGCGCAAAAAGCAAAATCACTAAGCGCAGCCCAACAAAAAAAAAAAAAAAAAAAATAAAAAAGAAGCAAAGTGCGTGTGTTTTTGTGTTTGTGTGCGTAGCCAACTGTTTATTTTGCTGCCAATATCTTTTTACGATTTACAAATTATTAAAAACAAACTTTAAAGTACAAAATTGTTTTGCATATTTTCTTAAAACGAAATATATTTAACTCGCTTACGGAATTTTTGTGTCGCGTTTCATTGCCAGCACGTTTCAGAGCGCGTAACCGCCGCCGCTCTGTCTCTCTCTCTCTCTCAGACGCTCTCTCATGTCGCTTTGCCGCCGCGTTTCATAATCGAATTGCCGTCACTCGCTTTGTGGTCGTCTTCGTACGCCGCTGCCGCTGCTGTTGACGTCGCCGCCTGCGCGTATCTTTATTTATATTTTGTTTCGTTTCCATTTTGTTTCGCACTCGCGTCTTGTCATATCTTATAGACCACCCCGCCGCCCACCCCCTCTATCAACCTACAACTATCAAAAGTTAAAGTTAAAGTTTTTCTTATTCTAATTGTCCATCTTTTTGTTTGCTTTTCCCTCTTTTTGCCATATAGGTCTACTTCTACGACAAGTACTATATAATTTCTTGAAGAAATCAATAAATACAATATATATTCTCACAAGTTTAAAATTCAAAAAAAGAAAATTTCTAATATTGTGAAATATAAATAAAATAATATTAAAAAAAAAAACAAAAAATATATCAAGTTTGCCTTGGGAAATATTAAAAGGGACGAAATTAAATCAATAGAAAGCAAGTTTATAGCTACATATAGAGTTATACATATATATACACATATATATATATTTATACACGCGACGGTTTCACTTTGCAAATAAATAGTAGTATACAAAAGCAACAACAAATTTTACAATCAACCATAATAATTGTTAGGCCAGTATTGCCTAGTGCCGCAAAAAAGTGCAAATAAGTGCAAATAAATGTGCAAAGAAATTAATTAGATAAATAAAAATAATTATTGTAAAATATGTAAAAAAAATGCAGCGAAACAAACTCAATAAAAACCTGGATTACAACTCATTTAAATATTGATTGAAGTAGCTTTTGGAGTTGAAAGCTTTGATTAAAAAGGTACATATAAAGAATATTGACATAATATTATTATTAAACTATTAATTAATGTGTTTCTTTTTAAAAATACTATGGTATTAGAAATACTTAATGACATGCAAATTAACCAAAATTGATTGATCGAAACTTTTTAATGAAGAAATATTGTAAAATAAATAAATGACACGCTTTTTGAAATTTTGCAATAATATTTTGAGTGGATTTTTTTTGTGATATTGTTTTAAAAACCACACAAGAAATTCGTAAGAAATTTTATGAGGCTCGTGGCTTAGAGATATGTCGTCATCATTTGGTTAATTAATTGCGTTTGCTTCAGCTGCCGCAACTCATTGATCAGATAATTTGCAAGGGCGCTTATCAATTTTTGAGCCATACACTGAGCGAAAGGCAAACATGCTCTTCTATTCTTTAATATATATAATTTGGTTCATTAAACTGCAAAACATATATATTTTGAATAATGAAAAAAGTATGAAAAATGTATTTGTAAAATTATAAAATCGATCTATTAAATAAATACATTTCGCACGATTGCAAACATTTTTAATATTTAAATAATTAAAATTCGTATATAATACATATGACAATGTTTAATACAAACAGTGATTTTCTGTAGTATGTACAATAATCGTTGAAACTCCCTTAGGCACTGACTTTTTCCTCAGTGTATAACATTTCTACTGCTATTACATAATATAAAAGATCCATCGTCTCGACGTCTGAGTTTGCTTCGGTTCAGTTATATATAGTTGCTTTACTAATGCGGAAACAAACATAGGCTGACTTAACTGATCTTAAAGATAAACAAATCAGAAAACAGAACTAACTGAATTGATAAATTGACAAACTGACAAATTGAAGTTTGCATTTTGTGTTGTGTGTGTTTTATTTACACATACAATTCTCAACGCTTTGGAGGCGCGAGCTTCGTGTCATGTGAAGTGCGAGTATCTCACAGATACATCGTATCTTACAGATACAGATACACATACATTAAGGCCGTATCACACGAGCGTGTCGGTCAATTTGCTTTGTTATCTCTCACATTTTGCATATTCTATTGAAATAATATATATATATATATATTTTAAATACATATATATTGAAACATTTTTGAACATTTTATTTATAATTTTCAATGAACATTTTCTTAAGCTATTTTTATGTGCATTTCTCTCTCTCTCTCTCCCATTCTATCGTGCTCTCCCACTTTTGACTGCGTACTTTTGCGACGTATTTTGATTTGATTTAATTAGTTTATTGTTAGATGGTTTTTAT
Source organism: Drosophila maculinotata (assembly GCA_035045305.1). Taxonomy (NCBI): domain Eukaryota; kingdom Metazoa; phylum Arthropoda; class Insecta; order Diptera; family Drosophilidae; genus Drosophila; species Drosophila maculinotata. Next base: position 48,288 of record JAWNPD010000414.1, read on the forward strand.
TTTTTTTTAGTTTTAGCCCAAAGCGTTTGCGAACTGGTTTAACCAGTTTCAAGCCTGTTTCTGTGGCTTTCTTTAAAAATAGTTTTGTTCATGAGTTTATTTTTTAAATATTTTGTTGGTCCCTCAATTTAATTGCCGCTGCTCATAATTTAATAAAATTAACTAAACACTACGCTTAGGCTTATCGCCAAGGCAAGTGCGCGCTCTCTCACACACACACTTACACACGCAAACACACACACATGCACAGTCGTTGGCGATTAGATAATAGCATTTTAAATGTTGTCTTTACTGTACGCTAAAAATATTGACCAACAATAACAAATGGACTTTGTTTTGAAACTGCAAAAGACAGAAAGAGAGGGAGAGAGAGAGAGCTTTGCTGATAAGGTATTCGCTGAGAGAAAAGACTGAGGGAAGGAGAGAGAGATTGAGAGCGATTGCAAAGAATTCACATAGAGTGCAAGACCGTGAGTATTTCTCAAATTTTAAAAGGCAGAAGTACGTCAAAAAACTAAAGAAACGCAAAGAACTGAAAAATGTTGACTGATCAGAAATTGTATCATTATTATTTGAATATATGTACATATTACAGATAATAGCTCATTTTTAAATATTAAATAATAATTTTGGCAATTAAAAGAAAACAATAAAAACTTTTGTTTATTAATAAGTAAATATTATGAACATAAAAATGCTTATCGTTAATATTAGAATTTGCTCGCTATTTGTTTAATTTTAAAACAGTTCAAAATTATGTGAGATTAATTGCATATTAATTATAATTATTATTTCATAAACACCTCACTTTTTAGTTTATTCCGATTCAAATTTGAATATCAATTACCAGAGTTACATTTACAAATCTGTCATCTTCACTTTATCTCAACACTCATTTGTTGATGTATATATAAATATGCATATCTACATATAGAGCACATACTTATAAATAAAAGTGATAAATATATGTATCTGTATCTACTTATAAGTATTGCATTCCCCATTAAAACTTGTTGTCGTCGCCCGAGCCTCTGTCTCTCTCTCTCTCTCTCGCTCTCTCTCTCTCTGACCTTTGCGTCAATGTCCTCAAAACCTTGAATGTCGTTTTATTTCATTTTTTTTTCTTATATTTTTCTTATTTTTCTGGTATTGAGGAAAAATGCAAAGCGCACGTTTTTCGACTTATATTTGAAGTAGAGGAGCTCAAAACTCCCCATTCCCCACTCGCCCCCTGAATATTGCACAATTTGATGTGAAGCGCAAATGAATTTCTGTACCCCTTCTCTACAAATTTTCCATGTTAATTGGGAAATTAAGCGTAGCCTTTTGTAGTTCGAGTCAGAGTTTAAGAAAGACTCCGACAAAGTCTGGGACTCGGTTCCAGTTCCCAGTTGCATTCTCCTCGCTGAAATTGGCATAACTATCTTATTATGCGCTTGCGTAGGGTATTATAATTTTGTCACGAAATGTGCAAGTCATTGAAACATATCCGAAGTCACTATATCATTTAACTAGAGTTGCTCAAAAATACATTTGTATATCTGGGATCATATTTTTCAATTGTACAGGGTATTTAAAATTCGGCATCACTTCTTTGTTGTTGTGTTGTTGTATTTTTACCACTTTGTTCTTGTTGCGGGCCACGTTTATAATTACGTTAACTTCAATTACTGCTTACGTACAATATCATACCAATTTTTTCTCGTTTTTTTGTTTTTTGTTGTTTTCCAGCTTAAACTGGTTTTCGGTTACCATTTTTTTGTCTGTGCTCCACGAGTTTTGCTATAATTTTAATTTCTTCTTGAAGTTCTTCGCAAATGTATTGAAGGTCTCTAAACCCGCTACCCTCTTCCAGCGTTTTGCCTGCTCTTAAAATAGTAGTTAAATAATTTTTGAAACGTCTCAAATTGTTGACGTGCTAAGCTCAGTGGATACCGATATGTGGTCTTAAATGAGGCAACTTCTTAAAGGCAGGTTGCCGTAATAATCGATTGGTATGTAGAGTTAAGTCTCTAAATAGCCATAGGATGCCAAATTCCTTGGCTTCGATAATTGTTTTGCTATAAATATTCATTCAAATATTGAATTAAGTTTTAAAAAGAAACAATAATAAATAAAAGACTTTTTCATTCGTTAGATGGTGTATATATCGAAACATGCTATCAATTATATATTGTAGGAAGAGAAGATAATACCAATAGACATAAGTTTGCATAGGGCATATGACAAATATACATACATACATATGTAGATATTTACTATCTTTCCTTTAAACATGACAAGCCCACAAATTCAACATTTCTAATCACCAGATAAAAAATAAAATCTAAATCAATATCTTCTTTAAATAATAAATCTAACAACTGAGCCACTTGCCTGCCAGTATGATAATTAATTATAAAATATAAAATATTTGTTATATCGATTATTCCAAAATAATTGTTTATAAACTAAGATTTTCGTCAAATATAAATTCGTTTAACTATTTGCTTGGAAATAATTAATATACATTTTTCAAATATTAATTCCAAGAAAAATACTTAACTGATATTGACATTCAGTGAGTTCTCAAATATTTTTTATATTTAAAAAATAGCTGCATAGTATTTTATAATTTGATGCAACTACATTTTAAATTTAAAGTTTGATTCTTGGAAAAATGATTAAAATTAATAGCTATATTTATAAATTACTGTTTGTAAAAACAATTTAATATTCATAAAAAATGTTTAATTAATTAAATTAATAAATATTTAAGAATGTATTTAGTATATTTAATACAGTAGTACATTAATATTGATAACACTGTGTGAAAAGAGCTACAAACTAACTGATCTTTTCGAAATTTCGACTATGCCTTAACCATACAAAGATATTTCTCAAATCGAGTTTCCTTCTTCGTTATACTTTATTCTTTCCTGTTTTCTATTTTAATCTTAAGCCCGAGTTTCCACACACAATTCGTTGCATTTTGTTTTGCTTACATTTCACTCTGCACATCTTCATATCAACAAATGTCAAGAGAAGTATGATTGTCAATTATCGGCTAAACTGCCGCACTATTTCCTCCAGCTCACAGTCACACGCACACCTACACACACGCACACACACACACACACACACACACACACCATATTTGTTTTGTTTTGTTTGCTTTGCGTTTTTGGGGTTTGCCGCATTTGAAATTCATTTTTAGATTTCAATTTATTTTCGGCGTAGTTTATGCCAATTTGGTTTTTTGGGTGCGATTTCTTTTAATATTATGTATGCCTTATATAAATATATGTATATACATATATATTGTATTTTGTATATATGTGTGTGTGTGTGTGTGTGAGTGCTGGCTGCTTTTTAAACGAATTTGATTTGATACTATTTTATTTATTTGTTTTTTCGTTTTTTTTGTATAATAGCTAAAACCCAATTGCAAGTACGTCTCGTTAATAAAGTCATGTGCTCAACTATATACATATATACTATTACTCACACATATAGAATATAAATGTTATTTACCATCTGCATTTGCCTTTGAAATCATATTAACTAATTGACGTCTGTGTTTATCCTAAATTTACTTTACTTTGCCATATTGCAAATCTGACATTTGGACACGCCGTAAATACGAGACAAATGTTTCGACTCATGTTAAGGTTCGTAAATTATTCTATGGTTCAGTTTTGTACATACCCATTAGAATCGTTATAAAGGGGTATAATAAAGTTGTAAGATTTTCTTTATTTATTCGATACTCTACGTCTCGATCTTTTCTTGGATACATTTGTTACATATTTTATGTTATTGAAAACTATTTTAAAATTGTCAAATGATCGGACAATACACATAGACTTTATTCTATGTAAGTATGCAAATTATTATTATTATTAGGATAGTTGAAACATAGTAAAGGGCATCTGCTAGTCGAGTACTCTCAATTAGATCACTGATCACTATTGTTTGTTTTTGGATCAGCTGTACTTATAACTTGGCATTGTCGCTGGTTTGTTACTGACTGACTTTTGTTATTTTTGTGGCTTACTACAATTATCTTAATTACAAAATTTCAAGTCAAAGTTGGCCAGACAGCCACTACAACAACAACAACAATAGCAACAGCTAAAGATTAGCTCATCTCTTTTCTGTTGAATTAAATAATCAACGTTTGCCGGCTAAAAAAGCGGCTCTAAGCTTTAAGCAGGGCTTAAACTCGCTTAAAGCCAAAAAGTCGCTATCCGCCGCCCTGCAAATCACTCCATCAACATTTTATTTATGAGCGTGAAAAAAGTGAGAGATATTAAATAATATCAACTTTATTAGAAGCTTGTAAACAATCTTAAAAATATATATAATTTTCAAACTAAATCTGATGAATTATTATTAATGTTGTAATTCATCTGTATCAAAGTATTAAGTTACTGTGAATTCAATTCAAAATATAAAGACGAATACCTCGCTGTATCCATTTGAAGGGTACAGGGTGCCTAAATAAATATATTTTATACATGTATATATCTACAAATTTGTTTGGCTTTTTGGCTGAAATAATGTTGATGTCATAGGTTCGGAAAAAAAAAATGTTTATGGCACGCACTCGGTTCAAAACTGTGTGAGCTAATGCAGGCATCAAATCGAAGGAATGCCGATTTAATGCGGTATAAATAATCGTTAAAGCATTTGCAGGCCTTTGAACTGTGCTAAACGTTGGCAGGACAATCAAAGTAGAATATCACTTAAGGAGTTTACTGCAAAAGGATTTCGGAGACTTAGACTTAGATTTATGTCATGTGCGCAATATCTGTAGGGTTAAAATTCGGAGTCAATAAACCAGTTGATCAATTAATTGTTAGCTTCCATCCCGAATTGGTTTAGGAGTGCAGTCCGAATTATTGGGAAAAGTGCAAATAATTATTAAGCTTTCAAATAGTTTTTGACATTCAATTCAATTCCCATTTAATTGCACACACTTCAAAAGCTTTATTCCAGTCATATTCTAACGTTTCTAATGTTGTATGTAGATTTGCTTATATCATTTACAAGCTTCATATTAATGGCGGCTAAAGCTCAGTTGTCAGTTGAATTGCGTTTGAGAGCGACACGCGGTAAGCTCTGTTCGCTCGCCAAACCGCAAAGTTGTTTATTATCTGAGTTCAAACGGTGAGCGGACGACCATTTTAGGTTTTTCTGCACAAACAAAAGTTTGACTCAGATGTTGAACTGTTTTGGCTACCTGTTGCCCGACTGCTGGCTGGCCCCAAACAACGTTGAGAGCAATTTGTGTGTGTGTGTGTGTTATTTTTTTGTCGGCTAAACGCCGCTAAACTCTATTATTACCCCCGTACGAGCACAAAAAGCGAAACCAAAGCAAAAGATAAGCTCAGAGAGCGCAGCGACTGACCAGCAAAGCGTCAGAGCGACCACCTTTCAAAAAAGCAAAACACAACTAACACAAGAACGACAACAACAACAACTACAGCAAGAACAGAATCTAGAATAATTATTATATGCGGTTTAGCACAACAACAACAACAACGAAAACACACACCACTTCAGTGAGTGCACAGAAGAGAGTGTGAGAGAGATGGCGGCATATTGGGGCTTCAAGACTTTACCTAACGTTCTGCATGCGCTTATGCGTATGTGTGTGTGTGTGTGTGTGTATGAGAAATGTAGGGGAAATATTAATGAGAATGTGTGAGGCAGAGGCTCTCAGCATTTGGTTTGCCCGTGTGTGAGTGTTTATAAAGTTGATTGCACTCGATTTTTAGATACAGCTTTTTCAAGGTCATCAACGAAAAAACGACAAGCTAACCGAAAACAGCAAAGCGCTCACTGCTTAGTTGCTGCTTCTAACAGCAGCGCCGACAGATACCGAAAGGGAGAGAGGAAGAGAGACGGAGTTGAAGCTGAAGCTGAAGCCGAAGCATGGGGCGCCCTTTGCTTGCCTTTGCCGAAATTTGAGCCGCTCTTGTCTTCGGTTGCGGTTGCTTGACCGCCGCTCTCTTGCTGCTTCTATTGCTGTTGCTGCTTTGTCGCTCATTATTAGAGCGACGCGCGCATTTATTTATTTGAGAACTATGCGCCAAAAGCTTTGAATTCAACTTAAAGCCGTTCGCCGTCGCTGCTCTCTGCTGACGTCGTTTTCGCTCCTGTTGAAAATTCACAAACAAATAAATTAAAACAAGATTTATGTCTGCTGCTGCCGCTGCCGCTGCTGCGGCTGCTGCGACAACTGCTCTGGGCCGCTGCGTATTCAAATCTGACAGTCAAAATAATAATACTATGCCCAAAAAAATCTCAAATCGCAGACAATGAGAGCCGGGTAGCCGCAGCATCTTTAGAAATTATTAGACGTCTTTTTTTTTTATTCCCGATTTTTTTTTTTGGCATAAGCGAAAATATTTCTTGTTTGCAGCTGTTGGAAATGAGCCGGTTTTGGTTTTTTTCTTTCTGCTGTGTGAAAAAACTTAAGCTACAGCAATCAGAAAAACAGCACCAGGAAAGGTGTTGAGTTGTGTTTATTTTACTTTTTTTTTAATTTGTGTGTACCAGGATATTGGAGTAGCAAGGAATATTTGCAGCTTTTGATATGGTATTATCCTAACAAACAAATTTACATACATGTAGTATGTATCTCAGATTTTATCCTTAAATTAAATATGAAGGGTTCCGAACGACTTTTTAAGTACATTTAAAAAATATACAGATTTTTGTACATTTTTTTGGTAAAGTGTTGTATGTTTTGTAGTGAACAAATCGGAAACTTACAAAAGCGTAGTGGAAATATTTTGATATATTTACTATTTCCCTAATAAGTAAATAACTTTAGCAATCCCTAATATGTACTTATATTTCATTACGTTGCGTAAAAATATACTTAAATATATTAAAATATACATACATAATATCTTTATTCGTGTATTTATTTAAAAAACACCCTATTTACTAATATCTCAGAGAAAAACTTGTAAATTCACGAAAAAGTTTAAAATGATAGTAAAATTATGTTGATTTATAACACATCTTGCATATCCCGTATTAATTTAGTTACATATGAAGCTAAAACAAAACGAAAAAGATAATTTCGATAATATTGTAATTTATGTATCTCTTGACATATTCGTTTTACTCCTTTATTGTATCAACTCATAAATACTCACTAAACAACCTGTACACATTGGTCTGACATCAGTTTTTCCTCGAGTGGCAGCATTAAAAATCCATTTGTGCGTTCTTTTCTTACCCATCTGGGCACATAAACAACTTGTTAAGGCCCTCCATAAAAAAGGCGCTTTCAAGTGCTAAATGTCAAATTTACGTAGCCTTTATTTATGGCTAGCAAAATTTCTGAAGCAATTCGAAGTCAATTTACATAAAAGCTAAATAAATAAAGTAAACGCTGATAGAGACACATATATGTTTGTATGTATATAATGTATATATGTATGTACATATGTATGTATGCATGTAGATGTGTGTATATGAAATAACTAATTCTATTACTACTTGACTCGATGTTGTGTAACACGCGGTGTGAGTAATTATGACGAAAATAAAAAACCGAGAAAGAAGTGATCTCAACAGCTAGACGAAGATTTAATACCCTTGCGTAATTATTATTACTAATTATGAACGATATGATATTTTGAATACAATTGTTATCAGAATACAGAAGTAAGACAATGTTTAAAAATTAATATCGTAATATTAAATGCATCTCAATTTTTAACCTTTTGTTTTTAAATTCTTTTGTATTAATTCTGGATAAATAAATAAATAAAAAGAAGTTTTATATAAAATATTTAAATGTTCATTAATTATTAATTTTTAGAATCTGGAATCAAAGATTTCCAATAGTTATCTGCATCATATCTTAATACTCAACAATCCGTTTCACCTTGCCTCCGAATATTAGAACACCCTTTGAGGGGCCCAAAAAATAAGTGAACCACTGAATGACAAATTCTAAAATTCAAAGATTTTTCCCATAATATATGCTGTATGTGTGTACATATTTATGTATATGATGGTGTGTGAACTTTATTGACAGCGCATAAATCATGCCAAAAAACTCTTTAGCAGTTAATTAGTGTGACGCACGACTAGAAAAAAGAGCTTGAAGGGAGGGAGGTGGTATTTGTATATTGTGAAAATCTTGTTTCTTGTATCTTGTTGCTTGTTTACAACGCCCCAATGCAAATCAGCCAAACTGCAAATGGGGCAGCAAATTCCATTGTTGCATATTTTATACAATCCAAATTCAATTGGTACTCGCTACTCGGACCCAATTCAAATGCAATGCGATCCACACGGCCTGCATAAGTGTCGATTATTTTATGGGACCAGTGCTCGGCTCGTGCCTGCCTCTCAAGAGGTCTGCCCAAAAGTGGCTAGACCATCCAGAATCGAATCGCAATCTAACAATAACTTGTCTATTGCTATTTGTGCCTGCTTCTTATGATGATGGCTCCAGTTGTTAGTTGTTTGTGTTGTTTTTATTGTTGTTGCTGTTGCTTTTGGCATATGGTAATACACGAGAGCAAATATTTTAGTGCTCTACTCTATTTGTTTTCGCTTTTGGCTAGGCTCTTTAGCATAGTGTATGCAAATTTATATGAAATCTATTGTGTATACCGTATAATATACATTTTCTCTGCGACGTTTTTCAACTTAAAGATATTCTGTTAAAAAGCTGAATGAAAAATTACATAAACAAAAAAATAATAGTATTTATAATACTGCAATCTTATATAATTTAGATAAATTATATATTTACACTTATCAAACTTTTTAATATTCATGTTTGTTAATTTTATCTACGAATATGAATTTTCTTAGCTAAAAGCTGATTTCAGAATATTGGGGTAGTCCATAATTTTCGCACAAAACTAAAAACATTATATGATAAATAATTAAAATAATTTAACATAATATAATATAGAAAAATTTGTTAGGTTTAAGGGGCATTTCGCTCGTCGAGCAAAAATAGCTTTCGCTATTGCGCGTTATAAATTTTTAATTAAATTTGTTTTGGTCATGGAATTCAACTATGAATCAAAGTCCAGAACAGAACGGAACAGAACAGAACAGAAGTGAACAGGCCCGGCCAAGCCAATTCCAGTCCAGAACTGGCAAGTGAGCAAGTATTATATTATATTATATTGTATTACGCTCGAGTATCTCTCAGCAAATTTCCATGACGACTTTTGTGCTATTTTTGGGACGCTAACATTCAAGATCTCAAATGAAATTGAATTTATCAGACGGGTTTCCATACACAAATTGACGCAACTACTTTGCCGCTTAGCCCAGATGATATTTGGTAATGCTTGATGTGGCCAGAAGGGGGCCTGGGGGAAGGACGATTATGCACAATTAATTGCATACTTCAAGGCGTCGTAACTTAGGTGTCTTATCAAAATCAATAAATTGCTGTCATTGGCTGCTGCTGGCCAAGTGATGTAAAAAACTGCTTTGACTATATTTATACTTTAATTATTTGACTCAAATTTCTCTGCAAAAATGACAGAGCTCTAGATCTTCCAGAAGATCTTATAACAGCGTAGTAGTTTATGTTTATGATGAAATTATAACAGACTTTTGGCTGGGAAGTAAGTAAAATTCACTAATTACTACTTAGCTAAGTTTGTTTTAATAGTTCCTAAAGTCTTGCTCAGTTTCATACGGAAAATGTTACAATATAAAATATAAAGAATAATATATAATATATTATTAAAGTTGTAAAACAATCAAAAATGTCATCAAAGTAATCTTGTATTAATAGTACTTTTTAATTTTAAAAATATAAATAAATGAATTTTTTATCCTCGAAAATATATTTCAAGATTTCAAAGCGCAAACATAAACCAATTGGAGAAATCATATCTGAGGTCAAATCACATAAGTAGATAAATTTCATTTGTAAAATTGTATCACATTCCAGTTTCAGTTCGAATCGCAAAATTGTCGCCAAGCATTCTTATTTAGGCAGAAGACTATTAAATTATGAGCCGAGTTGTACATTGTAAGTTTTCTAAACGAATGCTGTTGTTGCTAGGCGATGAATAAGCAAGTTGTTAAGAACTCAAGGTACTCGGGGCCATAAAACTTAATTGGCTAGAAAACATATTCTTTAATTTGCGCGACGGAACGGGAACTGTGCTGTGTTGAGTGTTGTAAAACGTGTGCGAGATGTTCCTAACTCTTATATGTATATTTATAGGTATATTATGTGCTTATGTCCAGGATTTTGATTAGGTGCATGTTTTTTGCTGTCTGTCGTGGGACTTTCAATTTAATTGCACCCTAAAAATGTTGACACCAGCGCATTTAACAGTTTGTCGGAGACTTTTCCCACAAAGTAATAAAATCGAGTCAATTGCCAAGTTAGCTGGGGGAAGGGTGAGGCGCAGGTCTGTTCTATAAGCAAAACAGGAAGAAGTGGCCACAATGAATAATGGAAAATTAGCCGCACTTTCTGCATATTTTCAGCATTGCCTCTCACTCGTGCACGCTATTGCCGTCTCTCTCTCTCTCTCTCTCTCTCTCTCGTTTTGATGTGATTAATTACTTAAATTTGACATAAACACGTTTTGGCGCAAATGAAGCAGAACGCAGATAAAACTGGGCAATGCCTGCCTCCCCTCCTTCCTCTCGCCTCCATCTCTCGGCCAGCTTCATCAGCCTTCCTTTCCTGCAGTGATTAATGATTTGATTGACAACACGAAACAGACATTGCCTCAGGTTATTGTTGTTATTATCAGCTACTACTACTATTGTATTTGTAGCATAGCCAACTGCCGCTGCCGGTTCTGGTTCCTGGCATTTAATACTGCTTCCGGGCGTTACGAGTTAACTTTTGGTAGTCTTTTGTATTAGCTGTCATTTAAATAGCAGAACAATTATAGAAACTGCCATTACAAAATAGAATTAAAGTAAAAGCCTTTATTTTTAATTTTTGCCTTGTTCCTAATAATGTTTTACAGCACTAGAAATAATGTTGAAAATTTCAAAAAATATAAAGTTAGCTGTTAATTAACGGCCTTTATTTTCCATTTTGCCTTGTTCCTAACTATGTTTTCCAGCACAAGAAATAATGTTGGTAACTTTAAAGAATATCTAAATTTTGTTCATTTTATCAAACCAATGCTGTACTAATTGGAATCAAACAATATTTGTCTGTTAAAAAATGAAAAATAAAACAATTTTACTGAAAATTAACTTTCAATCCTCTTTATTTTATTTTTGAATTTATTTTAAAAATATATGGAATCTTTACTTCGTATAAATAAATAATTTGATTTTATAAAACATTCATTTCAAATGTAGATTAATTTTATCAGCCTTTCTCTTTTATGCATTTCTTATATAATTGTTTCAAGATTATCTTTGAAATCGTTTTTAATTATAATCGTACAATTATTTAAGTAATTTAATGCGACATTTAATTTTGACACATTTTCTTGATCATACTCGTGTATTATTGACACGTTTTTGACAAATTTGAAATTGTATATGCATATAAAATAATATAAGGTATTTTAAATTATTATATTAATTGAAAATCAATTAATCGATTAACAGTCTCGAGTTTTTATTAATTTATATTCTCTTGTTATTAGGCCAATGTTGCTTTGATTATTCGGCTCGCATCCCAATAAGCCGTTAGTTTGGGCCCGAATCGAGTTGATGAAATAAATAAATGCCTTCGCTTTGTTTTAATGTACTGCGAATATCGGTTATAATTTCCATTGATTTATGCTTTGTGTTTTTGTATTGGCTTTTTGTTCGACGCTTTTGTGCAAACTAACCCATTTTTAACTTTGGAAATACCAAACATTTGTATTTGCTCAACATTTAATGCTAAAATTCAGTTGCGCAAGTACAAAAGGTATGGGTACAAAAGGTACTACCTCGTACACCCGAAACAAACCTCTCGGTTGCGACTCGGTTTCTGTTTCTCAGTGTGCCAGTTTTGAAACAGCTATCGAATGGAAATGCTAAAGCCACATTTATTTCAATACCCTTGCCGAGGGTATTATGTTTTGTTAAGAAATGTGAGATATAACTTTTTGATCAGTGTATATTCTTGCATAAAGATATCTAGATAAAATTAATCAAAGGGTAAAATAAACACTGTTTCTGTTCAATAAATTATATATAGATATAAAAAAAAATAAATTAAATTAGGTTTTTAAATTATTTGTTCTTTTTAAGTCGGATAACTATATTAATTAACTACCATAATCAAGTTTCATTTATAAACAAATATGCGTTGTCTTATGTCTTCAAGCGAATTTAATCTTCACTGCAAACATATCTTTTAATTCGATTTTCGCATTGTTAAGAAATGTGAACTACACATTTTCGATCAGTGTATATTCTTGCATAAAGATATCAGTTAAAATAGGTTTTTAATTATTTCTTTTTTTAAGATATCTAATATAAAATTCATCAATTAAATCTGACAACTATATAAATTAATCAAGTTTTATTTATATACAAATCTTGCTTGTCTTATGTCTCCAAGGGTATTTAATCTTCGTCACTGCAAACATTACCTTTAAGTCGTTTTTTTTGTTCACTTTGGCTTATCAGTAACAAAATTTAAACAGCTGCCGCGAACAGTTAAAAAAACATTCAAATGCTATGCCATGTGCTGTTTTGTTTTGTTTTTATTTCATTTTATTTTATTTTATTTGTCAGTTGTATTTTGTATTTCTTATGTTGTCAGGGCATTCCAGTCACGTAAACCCGAGCACACCTCCCTCGACATTTCGCTTACTTGTTGCTGCATTTTCTATTCGTATCTATTCGAAATTGTCTTCAGTACCTCTAGTCGTAGTACCTCTATGGAGGCGCTGATATGCAAAACATGTGCCCCTATCATCTCTTTCTATTTCTATTTCTACTTGTAGTTCTCTTTCCCATTTTCATTTCCATTTCCATGGCCCTTTTCATGGCCTATGCCCGCAGCTAGATAGCTATTAGCTCTACGAGTTCTACGTCCATTGTGTTGTCTCTATAATTTGTTCTTCTGTCTTCTGGCTTCGTCTTCTTCTTACTTGTGCGCTATGCGGAAATAAGTTGGTAGTTGCTAGTTGGTAGCTGATAAGTTGACTTCTTTTGAAGCGGGGCTTTCGGATTAAGCCCCGCTCCGTTGGCAATTGTTATGCGCCTGGGGTAAAAGCCAATAAAAACGATCGTGGAGTTGTCGCCTGAGCGTGTCTTGAGCCATTTTAATGACTTTCTAAGTACTTGAACTTAGGGCGCACTCGACTGCTAGACTGCTGGACATATCCTGTTCGGAACAAAACCGTGGCGCTCAAAGTATACTAAAGCAAAAGCTGTCAAACGTTTAACTATAAAAGAAAAATCTTTAAAACTATAGACAAATAAAATAAACATATTTTAATTGTATCAATATGCATTCAAATAAGTATTGTTTCAATGTTAATTGAAAAATAATTACTATAATAAATTCTACATTCTGTTAGATTGTCCAACGTCATTTTAGCCTTTTTATTTAATTATTATTTTTTCGTTGCCTGCATTATATATGATTTATATCAAAAATATATTGCATTATAAATATTATAAATATCCACACAAATTTCTGACCATATTTTTTCATGAATTATGATTTATTATAATGTTTTTTTTTATATTTTTTGTAGTATAACACTTGAGATTACCATTTTTAAAAGACACTATTGATATTTTTTTTAAATTGTTCAGTTTGTTTGCTACCTGTATTATTTCCATACATTATTTGATAACATTTTATATATCTAATAAATTAAATAAGTTTATTTCATTTGAAACTTTATTCCATGTTAAACTTCAAATACGCGTTTCTACGCTCCCTTCCTCACACGCTTTTCTTATGCGACCCACCCAAAAGCTAAAAAAAAGAAAAAAAATATATTACGTGACATTTTTACCAATTGCATTTTATCCGAAATAAAATAAACAATTACTTATACAAGTAATTCCATTGAGCGGAAAAGACCTGTACCGTAAATTATGTGTAAATTATATTAAATATTATTTTTTGTATACGCTTGATTAATTGACTTTTAGGTTGAGTTACGAGACAACTACAGAAACTCAAAGACCTTGCCTTAATAACATATAGCAATAAGCGGAGGAGCCATATCGGGGCCGGGAGCGAGCACCTGTACAATTTTTAGCTACAGTAAATTCTCATTGGAGTGCTTTTTTTTACAACTGAAATAATAATGGCCGCAGATAAGAACAGCTGGCACTGCGGTTCCATTGTGGCTTATCAGCCACTTAACTTGGGGCGAAATCAGTCGAAGTTTCTTTTTATATTTGTAGCTACATTTGTAGTTTGAGTTTGTGTCTTCTGAATGGCACACAAATTACTCATGCAGCAAAGACAATTTGCAATTTAGTGTTAACATGCCCTAAAGGCTACAGAAAAGTTAAGATACTTTTACAGCTAGAATTTGAGTTAGAAAAAAGCTTAAAATGCCAAACGAATCTTCAGCTTCATTTGTCACTCAACAGCTTGAGCAACAGCTCGTAATGAGGTCAGTTTAAAATACATAAACTAATTTTTTTGCACAAACAATATACAAAAAAAAAAAAAAAGAGAGAAAAACGCAAAATGTTTTACTGTCGCGTACGCAAGAAAACGTACAAAAATTTTAGCGACGTGCTGTGCCCCAAATAAGGAATGCAAACACCACAAAACAACAAAAGCAGCAACCACATTGAGACATTAATAATGCTAAGTAAATAAGCGAAATTTTACAACAAACGAAATGCTATCTCTGAAGGCAACACTCAGCACGCGCTCCCAAATGTATCTCAAGAATCCATACGTATCTAAAATAAATCGCCTACATTTTCTCAGGTATTTTCTATAATACATGGTTAATATATTCATTTACTTTTATCACGCACCATTAAGGAATACGACTTTCATTAAAAGCAATAAACCAAATATCTTTATTTATTTAGATCGTGTGTTAATGGTAACTAAAAACAATGAACGATTGGAATATTAATAGCTCACGATGTTAAACATATTCGTCAACATTCAATTAAAATCGACAAAAAGTTTTACGTTAGAATTTTATTATTCTTAATTTCCACTTAAGCTATATTATATATCAATTTTAACTGTTAACGTATAACTTTATGAGTACTGTATTCGATTTTTGTTTTAAAAAACACACAATAGTATAAATTGTAGCGTGTATATACTATACTATCATATATTGTGAAAGAAAAGTTTGCTTGGTTATTTTGAGCATTTTATAAAGTATGTTCATCATTTTCTTAATACTTTTTGTATACTGCTTATATATACTCTGTTTATAAAATGCTCACTAGTCCCTCCTTATGAGAGTACTTATCATTAGTGAATTATTAAAAGCTTTCAAGACTAGTGTAAGCTTTCACTTATCACTTATCATGGACATTTTTTATAAGGATAAAGATCTGAAAATACCAAAATATAAAATACATATAAAAAAGTAAATTATATTTTATATTATTATTATTTATATTTTATAAAGAGATCTTTTAGCAACGTTTTATCTTTGCTGTGAAATCTCCTAAAATAAAGAAAGCAGAATGCTTTGGATTAATGTTGTAAAGATAATATAGAAACATAAGTATTTAAATAGACAATTTGATAAGATCTTAACGTTCTGGCTTTTTAAAAAGATATGAGTACGTACTTGTGTGCATCTTGTGTCATTGAGTATACTCAATAATGTTGCTTGAAACATACAGCAAAAACGATTTGCCTCATACATACATATGAACGTAGCTCACGTACAAGACACACAGACACCAAAGCTTGCAAGCTCAAAGCTCTGCGCTGCGTAAAATATAGTGCGCACGATGAAGTGCACTAATACATATACATATATTAAGAAACAGCTACGTGTTTTTTCTTATACATACTCTATAGAGATCTCGAGTTGCTCTCCAGGTTTACTCTAAGCTATTAGTTCTAACCGACTGCTGCTCCATAATCAAGAGCTACTTATTAAGATAAGCTTCACTCAGATGAAGACTCTATGGATCTGGATCTGTGGATATGTGTGTTCTGTTAATTAACACGCCACTTCATCAAATGAAATTCACTAAATTTTCACAAAGCCATGTTAATTAAAATCTATTTCTCACTCTCTCTCTTTTCATCTGTTCCTTTTCTTCCTCTGGGCCTCTCTTTCGTCTGCGCGTCTGTTGCCTTTTTGCGCTTGAGATATTTTACACAAGTCTGGAAGTTGTTTGTTTTATTGTCGTCGCTTCAAATGTTGTTTGTGGTTTTATTTTTATCAGAGACTGTAGAAAAATATATAAAAAGAAAAGAAAAAAAAAACTGCATTGACGCATCGAGTGGCAGGCAAAACGTAAACAAAACGCATTTCGATAGTCGCAGACAGCTCTCACTCGCTCTCTCTCTCTCCCGCTCTCCTGCTCTCCTGCTCTCCCACTCTGTCACACAATCTGTGTGCGCTTTGTATTTATTTATTGCGTATACATTTCGGGAGTAAACAAATATCCGACAAAAAATAAAAACCGAATACTTGATAATATCGCAGCTCGCTGCTGCTGCGCTTATTTGTATTTCCGTGACTGAAGCGCATGACGAATTGACAAATTGTTTGATTGTCGCTTGAGTGAAGTTGTTGGAATGTGCATTTAGTTTGGATTTTGTCTTATCGTCTGCTGCTGCTGTTGTTGTTGTTGTTGTTGTTGTTTTTGTGCCACGCACACTGTTAACCAATTAGCCGGCTGTGTGTTACAAAAGCCGCTTAGAACCTGATCATCATCGTTGAGCTTAAAAGTCTAGAGAGAGAGAGAGAGATCAGACATTGAGAGCATAACAGCCTAGGGAGCGCAAGTTTAATGCTCAATGAAAGTTTCACTATGAAACATCTTAAGAGAGAGCACGAATCTCTCTCTCTCTCTCTCTCTCTGAGAGAGCCACATAATATGCCAGTTATGCAACGGCAGCCCAGCAGCCAGAGCCGCAGTCGCAGTCGCAGCGTTGTCTACCTGTAGACCTCACCCCACTACTCCCCAGCCTGGCGCTGTGTCTGCGCGCAAGATTCTGCACATTTTACCGTTAACTTAATGGCTAAATCACCGTTTAGAAACGCAAAATGAAGTTGTTGTTTTTGTTGTTGTTGCTCTTGCTGTTTGCTATGTCTGTTTTTAGTTGTTGTAGTTGTAGATTTCCAGCGAAACTTCTCATGTCGAAAAGTAATTATAGTATTTCTTATATTTCGCAGACGTGCTTAGATTTTAATTAAATTCAAATTACACTCAATTGTGAGCGCCTGGGAGCGAGTGTCAAAAGTTGATGCTATTGGATTTTGTTGAGATCAAGCCAAGCACTGGGGATACCCAGTAATAATAGAGCTTAAAAGCAAAGGGTATATTTGTATGCATAGTGCAGGATCATTTTGAAGATGATGTGTGTGTATTGGTAAGCAATCAAATATTCATTTGTACAGTTTAATAATAAAAGCTACTTTGATCTTTCTTCAAGCTTTTTTACGTTACAGCAAAAAATGTTTGTACATTTAGATAATGTTATATTTTTGTGGCACCATCGATCGCTAAAAATATTTTGATAGAAATTCATTAAAGCTACTGACCTAAAGCTTTATTAATATTAAAATTTTAAAAAATATTACACATTTCTGTTTATCGATGATAATAACAATCATAATAAGAATACAACATTATCGATACTTTCGCTTATGTTATCGATAGCTTTGGAGTGTTTATATAAACGATTGGTACTAATTTAGGTCTTTATAGATTAAATTATTTTTTTTCCAAAGACATATATAACTCAAATAACTAAGATACAAGCTATCTATCAGCTAAAAAAAAAAGAAAAGCATTTAAAAATATGATTAAATATAGGGAAATCTATTGTGTGATTTATGAACAAGAGAATATTATTCGGCTTTAATTTTCATCAGGTCGAAGCTATCCATTCTATTTTATTTCCAATCAAAGTCTCTTCTCGCATATACATATATATTTATATTAATAAATAGAAAGTCGCACACGCAATTCTTTCAAGTTTTCACCCCTCAACTTGTTTATTACTTGTCAACTAGTAGTAATCTCTTTGAAATTCTCAAGCTGCAAGTGTGCTGTGTGTTCTCTTTGAATGCCACGCCCACAGAATATTATGAGTTTATGTATTGCTGCAAGTTCTTGACAGCATGAAAACAATGCAGTTGCTGAGCTTTCTTTTAATCAATCAAAAAGCATGAAAAAAATATATATTAAATACAATTTACGCAGTGAATATATGTATATATATATTACATATGTCAGATATGAGATACATATGTATATACAAAATGTATCTATGTATCTGAAAGGCGCTCACACGACGCCAACAATTATAAACAATGACAATAATAATAACAACAACAACAAATGCATTATTATTATCAGCAAAAATACATGACAAAAGAATGACCAGAGAGTGCGACGGGCGAGTGAGATAGAGATATAGAGGGACACAGAGAGAGGGAGAGAGAGAGAGAGGTACAGAGGCAGAGATTATGCTTCTGCTTTTATGCCACGCGTACAGGAAATTATATAAAACATGTTTCTGCTGCAGGGCAAGGGAAGAAGAGCGCACAGCCAAAGGCAAAAACAATAAAAGAGAAAAAAAAAATGAAAACAGAAACAAAAACGCAATGCAGTTGCATTTGTTGTGTGAGTGTGTGTGTATTGTTTGTTTTAAAAGCAAATACAATAAAGCATTCTCTGCCTCCTCTCTCTCTCTCTCTCTCTCTCTCTCTGTGTCTCTGTCTCTACATATGTTTCCCACAGTGCGAAAAAATATATGCAAACAACAAGAATGCAGCAGCAAAATAAAAAAGCAGAAGATGGAAAAAATAAATATAAAAACACTTTTTTGTTTTGTTGGGTAGTGGCTACATTGAGTATACGACACGTTGGCAACAAGGGAATAAAAGCACGCGCACACACACACATAAACAAGCGGAATGCGCTGTCTCACATGCGGATTATGCAGCTGATGAGCTTACGAGAGTGAAGAACAAGCAGAGAAGATAAAGAAAAAGTCGCAACAGCAGCTTCTCAAGCTCACATTGCTCACGGGGTTCGTAGAGGGTTAACAGTTGCAGAGTTCTGCTATTAAATGCAGTTATCTTTAAATAAAAGCTTCAAGATACATGCAAATGTTCTTGAAGCAAAGAACGTCTTCAAAAATATACATATAACTAAACTTTAAAAATAAACTATATATTTTTGTTTGTTTTTGTGCCCATCATTAAATTGATCTAGAATTGCAGATGGAGAGGAGTAAATATTTATAAAGATATCTTAAAATATATCAATGCTATTAGTCTTAAATATTTATAAGAATTGACAGTAAAAAGCCTGTCAATCTATCGAAATTCGTCAATTATTTTCTCTTCAATTCTGGAATATACAAATTTATTCAATTTTATAAAATATTAACAAAAAAGAGTTTGATTTAATAGTACATATTTTAAATCTAAAAATGTATATATTGCAAAATGATCCAAAATAGAATTAAGTTAAAGCAGCGAGAAGCAAACAGGTCAGGAATTAAATTATCTTTCGATTTTCTTTGAACAATCCTTAAACAAGATATCTACTCAAATTATAATAATTCGTAACCAAAAACGACATTCAATAAATTCATTTAAAAATAGTTCCTTCTCAATTATCAAATTTCAAATTATTATTTAAATAAATAAACTCTTGTAAAAGTGCTCTTGTCGAGAGTGTCCGACTAGGAGATACCCTATACAGAGCCCTTACGCATTCATAGTTACTGATCTGAAACACACAAACATAATGAAATAAACTTAATCTGTTTGTTATATAAGATAACTATTGCTCCCAATATGGTTATTCTAGCTCTGATAATCTCTAAGATCGGTTCATAAAGATGGGCAGACAGACGGACATATCTTGATTGCCGACTCGATCTATTGATACTGATCAAGAATATATGTATATATTTTACGGGGGTCTTTATGCCTGTTACATACATTCATGGTACAATTTTAATATTTTTTTAATAGGTTCGGTTATAAAAACTTTACGCAGTTACTCGCATAGAAAAATCGAAGCTGAGCTTATTATTTGTATAAATTAGTTAGCAATCTATTTACAGTTCCTTTTTCTATTATCTTTATTTAAGCTGGCATATTTACTTTATCTTTTCGATTAATTGAGTTTTTTGCGACAAATCACTTAACAACATTTGCCTGTCACTCGAAAAATATCAAATTTTGACCACTGTGATTATTTTTAGCACACATTTAGGCCTAAGCCTTAACCGTTAACCCTTACTTTTGCCTTTGCCGAAAAGCAAGAAAAACTTGCACTTTGCCAGCGGCAACACATAAAGGTTCCTCCCTTAGTGTATTCCCCCTCTACACCTCCCCCCCACCCCTTTTGCATATGGAGATTCACACTTGTCGCCTTTTACTCATTTTGCTTGGTCTCCTCTCCGGCTTTGTAGGGTTTTTTGTTTTTGGGCTGCTCTGGAAAGAGGTGAGGTCAAAGGCGGCTCGACCCTAAGTGTTTCTTGTAACTTGAGTCTTCAAGTGGCCAGCTGGCATTTGCTTTTGCCAGCTTTTCTTGTTTTCCCGAGGCAAAATGCGCCGAGAATACGTGTGTGTGAGTGTGCGAGTGTGTGTGTGTCGAGTGTGGCAACTTGTGTCAAGCCCAAGCAACGTTTTGTTCAGCAAAATACAAAAATGCCATAAAAGTATTAAAAAGAATTGTAGCAAAATGTTAATAAAATGTTCTCATCTCTTGTTATTCTCTCTGTCTTTGCAGTGTTTCATTTACGTTTCGTAGCGCGTTTTTTTGTGTAGCCCCCACAGTTAGACATCAAATCAACGACTACATTAACAACAACAACAGCAGCAACAAACCCAACAACAACAGCAACAACAACAACAACGACGGGCACATCTAACGCTGCAGCTAACAGATGAGCCCCAACAACAGATGTCAATTGCTGCAGCCGAAAATGCAGGGTAAGTGCACAAAAGCTTGAGTACAAAAAACTTGAGATACATACAACAAGGCAAAAGTTGAATGAAGTTGAATTAGAAGCGGACTGGAGTATAATATGACAGATTCAACTTCAGCTTCAACATTGCTTTTCAGTATTCCTTTCAATTCCTAATGGCAGTTATACATAACCATATATGGGAACAATATAAAGTATACAAAATAATAATAATAATTAACGGGATAGTTTCTTGAATTTAATTTTCGGCGAAGTCGTATTGAATTTAATCAATAATGAACCTTTTCTTCAATAAAGTACACGATTTCTAGAAATATCTCAATAATTATTTGTACAAATCAGCCCATAAGCTTAAAAGTTTAGTTTAACTTTTGATGAGCTTAGATCAGAAATAGTACCTCAGTAGTAAAAATGTGCGCCATTTCAAATTTGTATGGCCAAGATGCTAAAATTTTCGCACATCTATCTGTCTTTGCCTTAAAATTTCTTTTGCAAATTTGTCGAAAAGCTTAAAGCTATGTATAAATTTAAGACATTAAATGTTAGAAAAAGCACAGCCTCACAATTTAGTATCTGCAGTAGCCATATATGTTAGTTAACCTGGTCTAGACTTAAACAAAAACAAAACAAACACAAAAAAAAGAAAGAAAAACCAAATTTCCGAAATATATTTAGGGACTCATGTGAGAGTCATTAGAAGACCATTGAATATTGCGACATCACGCTTCGAAATCAGCAATCATTAATTGCACGTTCTGTCAGTCGTTTACGGTTGCTATGCGTATCTCGCAGATACAAATGTAGCGACAAACTAACAAAATACTCTAGAAGATACAAATATATCTTCAAGTCAACTGCCAGCGGCGGCGGGTCACGCAAAGTCTACGACACCTTGCCACTAAAAATTCAGCTATACAAATGTAAGAGAGAGAGAGCGGGAGAGAGAGTGGGAGGGAGGGAGGAGGGAGAGAGGGAGCGCTTGTGAGATTCTCTGCATTGTCTTTGCCTCAATCTTGTTCTCAAATATTTTTGCGCATATTTCGGTTTTTGATTTATAGCTTCCAATTTGCTTTTTGTGGCATTTGGTTTCTTTTGTTGTATTTTTTGTTTCTTGCCGACATTGTTTCGGCGTTTCTATTGCCTTCCATAATTTCTTAAGTTTGTTTTGGTATTTCATTTCTTATGATTTCTTCGCTGGTGGATTTTTTTCGCCTTTTGATTGAAATTGATTTTATGACTTTTTTATATCAGTTAAACTGAGCTCCGAGTGGAAATATGTGGCACATTTTATGATTTTATTTGCACCAAATCTTTATACTTTTGTGGGCGTTTATTTATTTTACTGCCTGTGTGGGAGCGTATTGGTTTTTGAGCTTCATTCTCGGTGCATCATGTGATTTGAATACAAATATTTTTGCAGTAACTACAGCTCTAAAAGTTGTACAAATTAAATGAAAGAAATTTCACTTGTTAAAGAAATTCTTTGAGTTCAATATTGTGAGCTTTCCATTTTTTGTGATATATTATATATGCAGAACTCTTCGTAAGGAACTTGGGATACGTAACAATTAAAAACATAATTGGTTATTGATCAAAACGAATTCAACCCGAAATAGTAAATGTATTTCGTGAAAATCGTTAGTTCGAAGTTGGTTGTTTTCCTGCTAAGTTTTCCCTCCAAAACTTAACGTTGATTTTCATACAATTAGTTTTAGCTTTAATTACAACTTGTTATCGATTGCACTTTAATAATTATTGAGTATAGTATTAAAAGAAAAGTTGTTCAAATTAGTTTTCTACAGTACATATCTTTGTTTTAATTTTATTGTCTACTATTAAGGATTATTATAGTTTAAGTACTTATCATCTCCAATCATATTATCCTTGTTTTTGGTCTGATTGGGTTTTTCTGTTTTTTTTTTGCATTTTAAACACCCCCAAAATTTATTTTTTAAAATATTTTAATTTTATAATTTTAAATCCAAATGCATAATAATATAATATATAAATCATATAATTTTCAGTTGACAATTTCTGTCTGTTTTTTAGTCGTCATTAAATAAATAAATAAATAAAAAAAGTAATCATTTTATAAGGTCAACATTTTCCGTTGCATTTGCAACTTTTTGACAACTTGGTTAAGCGGCAATCCGGCAACCGTCTGTAAGCCGCAGTTTGAAAGTCAAATCAGTTTCGACAAGTCTAGATACATAAGTATATAAGTATATGAAAGCGCAAAAGCCAATGTAACTAGCACAACTTTTAGTTTTAAGACAGTGCACAAACAATTAAAAGTTGTTTTCTTGTTGTTGTTGTTGCTGTTGTTGCTGTTGTTATATTCGCTGCTTGATTTGACAACAAATTGTTGCAATAGCAATTAAATTGCTTTTTGCTTTTGTTGTAGGCTCATTTTAAGACGAGCGCAATTAAAATGAGAAACTTTATTCATTTTGTTGTCGCTGTTTGTTGTTGCTGTTTGTTGTTGGCCACACTAATTGCGATTGACAAAAGTGAAAGTGAGAGAGCAAAGCGAGCAAAACGTTCAAAAATTAATAGATAATTTAGGTACTAAATAAAAACGGTTGAATACTAACTGAGCAATGCCTGTTATTACGTGGGTGCAAACACAATGCTTTTGCGTGTTGTTGCTGGTATTGATAAAAAAAAAAACACAACAACAACTATGTTTTCTACTATTTTTTCGAAGCCCGCACAAAGCCGCTGGTTTGTCTAGAGTTGATGAGTAATTTACAGGCATTTTTCTATGCCAGCTTTTTAGGCGTTGTTTTTGTTTTTCTTGGCTGCCTCTGAAATAGTTTCAGTTTCAGTTTCAGTTTTTCAACTTGGCATGAAATATGAAACAACTTTATTTCATTGTCAGTGGGTCTCTGTGGTTGGAAAAACCGGCTGTGGCCCGGCCAGGCCCCGAAAAGCATTGCAAGCTAGAAAAAAAAATGGAAAAAAAATGGAAAAAATGGTAACGAAACGAAACCAAACGAAAGTGAAAGTAGGCCAAACTCATCAGCGTGGCCGAGAGTCTCTCACTGGAGGCTTCACTGTGTGTGCTTGTAGCTTGTAGTTTGTAGGCCTAAACCCAAAATCGTTTGCACTCGTAACTCTATCTCAAAGGCTGTCCCACTCTAACACTCTGCCACTCGCTATATACATACATACATTGTATAGACTATTTCAGTCGGCTGAGGCCTCAGTTTTGCGTCTTTCGTTTATTTCACTTTCGTATTCGGTTGCCGCATCGAAGAAAAGTGAAAATTATGCAGTGAAAATCAAATTTTCAACAGCCGTGGCGTTGATTTAGTCATTAAATGTTGTGGATGCCTGCACTGGGAAAGTAGCATTCAATTCGAATGGATTTTAGAAATGAATGTGTGTGCATTGTAAATTGAGCGGAACATTGTTTTATTGTTTACATAACTGTCTTAATTTAGTTTTAAAACGTGCCAAAAATAAATATATGCATTAATTTTAAAACTAACAACCCACATACTAAATTTTAGCAAAGTATCTTATCTACTTACTGAGTTATGATTAAGATTGAAATACATTAACTTCACCGTATAAGTTCCAAATTTCCCAAATTTAATAATAAAAAATCCACTGAAAATTATTTTCGTATAGCACTTTCGTTTCACTACAAATCATTCAATGCTTTAGGCTTGCTTCATTTTTTGGACAATTTAAATTTGTGGGTTCAAGCAAATCAGATGCATAGATACTGCTAACCAAAAAATAAGTAACAGTGCTTGAGTCGAAATTGACCGAAGAGAAGATACCATGTATCCAGTTCTGAACTGCCCTAACATTAATTTGTAGTTACCAATTTGCATTTTAAGCATACCCAGATTTTATTTTATTTTATCTTTCAACATATTTTTTATATTAATCATATAATTTTAAATTCAAATTTTATATTAAAATACATTTTATTCATTCAATTTTAATTTTTTTTGTCTGACTTTTTCTAGTCGACACTAAAAAACAAATAAATAAATTATATGAATACAAAACACAAAAAGAGAACAGTCAAATGTATTAATAACCTACATACAAAACTTGGGTTCTTTTATACATATATAATTCTCAGAAATATATAGTACACAAACTTTGATATGTGCCGATATTTTTTGAACGGGATAAGCTATACTAGAAACTTATTAAATTTGATCGCGTTGCTTATTTAGGGTCTACATTGTAAACGGATAGATGGACATTGTCCGAATCAAGTATACATTAACTTTATAGGGTCTGCATGACAACTTCATGATACCCTATTTACCGATTTTGAATGGTTATAGGGTATGCAAAAAGCATCTATAATTTTGTGCACTAAGTGCCGTGAAACACATATTTTCCATTTAGCAACAGCCCCGCAGCAAATTTCATATAATTTCAAAAGCAACAACAGCAACAACGAGCGGAGAAACAACAAACAATGCCCACGCGAGCTTAACAAACGCCCAACAACAAAACAAAATCAGTTTTCCAGAAAGAGAAAAAAAGTTATAAGCCGCTTACATAAGAATCAATGATTGTGGCAATGCCTATGAATATGTCTTGGTATTTATTTATATTTGATTGTTATTTATTGTGTTTTTTTCCTTAGCAATTTCTCAAGTTAAATTTAAAGTGCGCCCTAATTGGCGTTGGGGCGTGGTCAAGCAGAAGGCGGCCGCATCAATCAAATTTCGTATACATATTTTTTTTTTTAGTACTTCAACGAGCTTTTACGCTATAATGAATACAGCTGTATCTATATCTATAAATGTATATATGCATATATATATACAAATATTTGTAGCCAGCTTTTAGGGGTCTGAAGCTGTTCTTTTTGGTTTGCGAAAAAAAACTGAGATGAAAATTCCAATGTCCCGTCGCGTTGACGCCCAGCATAGAAAACTTTTCTTTTTATTACTATGCTTTGTTAGATCCCCTGGCAACTCGTCCTCCTCCTCCCCCGCCCCCGCCCGCTAGCCGCATCTAATGCACAAGCACTGTTCTTAGCTGGAAAAGAAAAAAAAGCAGAGAAATAAAATTATTGCATTTTATTTGTATCCTTATCAGACGCATTTCTCCACAAGACTTTGGCTGACTATTAAGTTGTTGGGATCTGTTTGTGGCCACCCCTTAATAATTTATATGCAGACAGCGAATTTTGCAGTCTTGCATTTCATTCGTGCACTCTTCTTCTTCTGCTTTCCCGGTTTGTGAAAACATTTTATGTTCTGTTATTACACACTTTATTCGTTCCTTCATTCATTTATCCTTCATTCTTTCTCTAGTCTTTTGCTGTATGCATTGCAAATTGCTTGAAATATTTTATAGTTTTTTTCGCTTATAAATATTGTTTAGTTTAACTTTAAGCAGAGTCTTAAACACAGAGATGTATAAGTTATATTATTTATATTTTTCCTCACACTGTCAATGAAATATCTAAAATGGCAATTGAGGCACACATTTGTCAGTAAACGCTGCACTTTAAAATTAAAAATTTTTAAAAAAAAACTTACCTATCCTTCATAATTTATGCGCTATTTCTTAAATTTTGAGTATATGTGTGTAAAGTTTTAAGTCAAAAATGTTTTTGTCACAGCAATAAGCTTTTTATGAAACAGAAACATAAATAATACAAAAAAATCATAATAAAATTCATATATGAAAATTTATTATATTGTGAGTAGTCTAAAAAACTAGATATTATTATTCGGATTATTTCGACAGGAATTACAAATATCTATTCTTGTGTATGGTTCATATTGAAAAAGCCAACCACAAATTCGTGGAATACCCCACACGTAAGCTATTTGAAGATATCTTGGGCGTAGCAAGCAGCTTTTTGTCCGCATGAGTGTCAGCCTAAACGCCCACACAGCATGCCGAGTACGTGCCACAGACTTAATCGCGCCTACAACTTTACTCATGCCCCCATATGTCAATCATTCGCAACAACAAAAACAACAAAAACAACAACAACAACAATAGCAGCAAATACCAATAAATACGTGTACCTGCGAATGTTGTTTATCACAAACAACATTTGATATATGATCCGTCAAAGTCATTATACTTATTATGTTTATTATTTTTGTCTTGGCCAAAGTCAAAGGAAAATAACTCCGAACATTGCATAGACATCCTGAACGTTGGGAACGCTTTTGGGTATTGTTCATGTTTAAATATGATTTGATTGCTGCTAACTAAAAAAGCTTCTTTTTTATATACACTGAGTACAAAAAATGGCTGAAAGATACTGAGAATATGTATACATATGTACGATAATTACTTTTTTAGGTAAATCATCTAAGTACCGGGTATCGTTAAGGATGGATTTGCATATCGATTGTAGATCATCGCATTATTTTTCTAACCTTGATTTTTGATACATGCCACAAGCTTTCCTCTGACACTTAAGATATGTGTAAACTGTACAGGGTATATGCATGTCGAGCAGCCTTTGACTGAGGCATTCTCACTCCTGTTTATTACTTGTATTGTTAACCAAACAGCGACACCTGTAATGTGAACCTGGCCAGCTGATATCCCCGCAGACATTGACCAGACGCCACAACGACTCCTCATTACCCATAGGCAGGGGGCAACCTGACAGTTTGACAACCTGAGGACATCGCAGCAGACTTTCGGACTAGTATGGTATTTAACTTGGAATAGTCTTATGTAAGGGCCAGCACATTTGCTGCGGTTCCCACATTCATTAGACAGGAGCCTAGAAGTCATTAACTATTAGCAATTGGCCTATATATACTTGAGGCGTTTTTAGCATTCATAATGAATATTCACTGTTGGTTACTCACAGTTTGTCTTTGCAATGTACGCTATTAATTATTATTGCCATTGTCAATTCGAGTGTTCACTTTATAAGTTGACTGACTGCCGGTCAACACTCTCCAGGTGACCAGAGTTCTTCTATATAGTTTCAGAGTAGTACAGAAGTTATGACAGTGGGGTGAACATATTTATAAATATTTTATTAGTCAGAGTGTTTACTTGAATGCAGCTTTTAAGCCACTACGCTGCTGCTTAAATTAACTACTATTAATTTGTTAAATATATTACTACTGCGACCGTTTTCTTAATTTTTAAATTGCATGAATACAAAACGGTTTTACCAGCATGCCTAAGTGTTGGTTAAACTAATATGACCATTTCCAAAAAAACTCACAAACTTAATATACAAAAAATCAATTGCGAAAATCTAATTATAATATGATAAAAACAACGGAAATCTAATAAATCACTTTAAATATTTATAATAAAATAATTAGAAATCAATGTGAAACTTTTACCAATCGATTTTTCCCCAATATCAAACTTATCAAAGTAGTTTTATTTGAAAACTAAACAAGAGTGCCTATAATCGAGAATATCCGATCCGATCCGGAGATACTTAGTAACCAGTCCTCAAATTTCTATATGTTCTAAACTTCATCATACCCATTTACACCAATTTTAAATGTGTATAAAAATAAATTTCACATTTTTCAGTTTATTTTCAGTTTTTCATTGTTTTCCATTTATTTTTTTTTTACAATTTATTTTTTGTTGAACAGAAACGGGGTCCATTTAACCCTTTGACTTATCATTTTTGTATTATTTCAGCTTCTCAGCTATAACGCAGATCTAGCCCTTTCCCTTTTCCACTCATAGTTAATAATAAAGATTCTGGTTCCATTCTCTAAAATACTGCTGCCCCATTTCAAGGTCTTTTGTAGCTCGTTTACATTTGTGTAGCTCGCTCTTTTCATTCATTCATTCATTCATTCACTCATTACAGCCCCCAAAAAGTTGCTTAATTAGCCATCAACTGCGTTCGGGGCTTCATCTTTTGCTTGTTTTACCTGACATTCATTACCTGGCAGCGTTTTCAGGTGCTCAACGCTGCCTGCTGACTACCTCAATAACAAGACTTCACCTTCAGCGCAAATGTTTGCAAATCAAGTTTAAAATCAAAAGCCAAAAATGAGCACAATTAAATAAGAGATATGAAAAATCTTTGCAATTTCGTAGGTTTTATTCCTTTTCATTTTTTTGTTGAGTTTTGGCTGGATTTTTGGCTTTTATTTTCGCAGCTGCTGTTTCGCTTCTTTGGGCCGCATAGTTTTTGCTACGTTTCTTGTCTATAAATGTTGGTTAAGGTTGGTTTAACTTTGAAATCAAGTTTAGACACAAACTCAGCAATAAGGGGTTTTTTTTTTATTTTTGGCATAGTAGCTGCCATTAAGTTATATTGTGAATAGTCGGGTTGCTTGGCTAGTCGCCTTTTCAGGCTATGCTGGCCACATTAGCTTTTTGTAATTTAATGCCTTTGTCTTTATGCTTTGTATCCGTAAGTACGCTGGCAAATAGCTTTCAGTTTTCCCTCGGTGCTTTATGATCAAGTTTGTTGCAAGTTGCTTTTTTTTCCACACATTTTCAGTATCATTGCTGGGCATTAGACACGGTCTGATTATTTGATAAATTTATAGATATGTGACGGTATTAAAATAATGGCAAATTGTGTTTAACTGCACTGCAATTCATTTCATTTGATTTCATTTCATTTAGCTATGCGTGCAGTTTGTTTTTGCCTTTATCACAGCTTTGTTGGCTTTGTTGCCTGAACGGTAGCTGAGTTACAATGGTGTGTTCTATAATGGTGGGGGGGGGGGGGGGGTGTGCTGTTATCTCAACTGTCATCTGTCGCAGGCCAATAAAAATGATTTATGTTCATCTTCATTTTGTGTTTACCAATTTTCAGCGTGTTTTTATGTGCTGCTATTAATTTATGATGGGCTAGTTGCTAGTAGAATTTTACTCTCTTATGGCAAATTGTGGTTAATTTCTAGTTTTACAATGCGGATAATTCTTTTTATTAGATTTGTAGTTATTCATGCTGAATTGTGATGAGTTGTGATTTATTGCTCAGTATAATTATTTTAATATCTTTACATCATTATTTCCTCTAAGACTTGGTAATTGTAGTGTAAAAAAAAGTATTGTACGTCATATTATACGTCATTGCGCGGATGAAGTATTTTCAGGTGATATTTATAATAATATGACAGATTTTCATTAGAAAAGTGCTTATGGGAATTATATCCAATCAGGATTTATTCCTTAATGATGCTGTTGACCAATCTTTCATATTTTTATAAGTTATCTTGTGAGCAAACAATGTTGTACATCAATCCTCGAATTGCTTTTGTAACAGTTTGTAAAAATAACCACACTATAGGATCTGGTGCAAGGTATTCCTTACAAGTTTTTAAAGTAAGATTTTATTTTACCCAGATCTGTGGCCTAGGCGGTAGTGAGTGTGGGCCACCATTGGAGAGTTATATCAGTAATAAACCTACCAAATTTAATGACACTAGCTCTAATTTTTAGAGTTTATACAGGAGGCTTTTCCGATTTGTCGAGACAGTGTGCAAGGAGTGGGCGTAGCCAGGAATTGTTTTTTGTCTGTAGCAGATAACTACGACTAAATATTCCAAGTATGAAGACTCAATAGACATTGCACAGCCAATAAACTACACTCAGAGAAAAATTGCGAACGAGAAGGAGCCTCGGGTTCGATTCCGCAAAGAAGTCAGCTAGTCGGAAGTTTTTTCAAATTAATTAACTTATGTTAAATTGTCTATAATAGTATATAAAACTTACTTTCTTAATATTGTGAAATCGTAAAATGTTAATGATTAACAGCAATAATACTAATACAAACTATCTTCTTCAAGTCGTCTATAATATATATACCTTATCTCAATTTTTCTTTTTATCTGCCCCAAATATATACAAAATCAGTCAGTTCATAAATTAAGAACTAAATGTTGTGGAACACAGAACAAATTAAGACCTTTATAAATCCGTTCATAAAATATGACCAACGTTGTTGGTATCAAGAAAAAGCTAACATAACAGACTAGCGTCAACGAATGATCATCTTTTCTGTCTTTTTAAAACCCCTTTTTTCTGAGTGTAGTCTGTATTTATTCACAAAAACCAAAAATATGTTTACATACTTCAAACCCAAAACACAATTCCAGTGTAAAACTCTGTGCTAGAAGGCATTTCTAGTGTTCGCTCCAGCTGGTAGCTACAAAAGTGTGAAAATGAGTACTACATTCTCAACTGGCGAGCTTCAGTGCATTGCAAAC
Organism: Drosophila maculinotata; assembly: GCA_035045305.1. Taxonomy (NCBI): domain Eukaryota; kingdom Metazoa; phylum Arthropoda; class Insecta; order Diptera; family Drosophilidae; genus Drosophila; species Drosophila maculinotata. The sequence goes on from JAWNPD010000414.1 coordinate 79,509, forward strand.
ATAATCAATGGCCTGCGGGTTGGCGGGTCGGAGGGTCGGTGGTTCAGCGGGTATTGTGCAAACTTTGTTTTAATGGCGTATTACTCATTTATTGGTGTGCAGTTGGAAACAAAGAAGCCCAGCCGATAGCCGATAGCCGGAGGATTCAGCATGCGTATATAATTTTACTGCTTCATTTCGGTGTGTGTAATAACACCAAAGGCAAATATGCATTTTGCCAGCCAAGCGACAAACGATAATAAAAAAAATAAAAATCATATAAAAAGCAAAAAGTAAAAAAGAACAAATTAAAGAAAAAAATAAAAAAAAAAAGAAGAAATAATAATAATTTTCGCCTTGGGGTAGGTCATACTCGTTGCCTGCTGCACATTCTTTACAGAACTCGAGTTCGCCTTTGTCTGGGGATCCATGCGTAATAAAAGCTAAGAAATATCTGGCACAATGATACATAACAGTGGCCACAGAGTATGTATGTATATATTGTATATACTTTGTATATAGAGAATGTGTCTGGTCCATCAACTCATCTGTCGCTTCGTTTCATGTCTCATCAGCGACCGTCTCCAGACTTTTCGGTATGCATCAGCTTCAGATACAGATACAGATACGGATTCAGATACAGCTTCAGCTTGCGGTCTGAAGTGTATGGATGGATGGCTTTAATAGCGGCCACTGCACATTTCATTTTCATTTACAATGAATGTCTGTCTACTACTTAGTTTACATTATTTAACTTTCACCTATTTAGTTGGCGTTTATATTCGATATTATTGCGGATTTGTTGCCTCAATTATGCAAAATCTATTACTGACAGTTAGCAACGGGCCATCAATTAAATTAACAACTGCAACAATGACTTTTTATTGCTGCATAAATTATTATTAAACACATATTTTCAGTCAATTTGCCATCTACATACATATGTACATACATATATACGAAATATGCATTTTGGCTTTATTTAAAATGTTTACATCTGCCAAGCGAAATGACAAACAATGCTGAATTATTGCCAGTTTTCGTGTCACACATTTTACATATTGGTTGTAAATCATTTTTATTGTTTTTTTTTTATATACATTTAGTAATGAATTTACATATTCTAAAAGTGATAAAATAATAGAAAGCTATTTCATTTTACTTCATAGATTTTTAAGGTAGTTAGTTTCGCATAAATATTTTGCAGGATTTTCATGACATTGGATCGGAATTTGTTTATAGTATAAGAGAAAATTTAAAGAAATTAATAGAAACTAAATTCGCTAAAATGTTTGGAAAATGGGAAAAATAAAAATAATTTACTATTCATAAAAAATTATGGTAAAAAAGTTCAAGGTCTGTTTTAAAGTTATCTTTACATTTTTGAAGAAATTACGCTTCACTTTCTTTCCCTAATTTTCAAGACGTAATATTTATCTTTACGCCTTTTGTCACCAGAGTTTTAGTTTTTAGAAAAGTGTCTCAAAAAGAAACTTAAACAGAACGTTTGCTACTCAATAATTAACATGGCCTTACTAAACGATCGATGGATCGATGGTCAATGGCATTAAACTAAACCAACCGATCAAAACTCACATGATTCGCATTACTTTTTGAGGCCTTTCAAGTCGTTCAGCAATTAAAAGTGCGGCGTAAAAAGTTTATGAATTGATTGGATTTGTTTTCAATTAAAAATCATAAAAACTAAACGCAAACAAATTAAATTTAATAATGGTATTTTTTAATTTATATTAATTGCTGCGGTTTCCGCACAGAAGTTTTTAATAAAAATGTTGACCGTGTGATTTAACAAATTATGTTTTTCTTTGGCTTTAAAAAAGCTTTTTTTAAAGAGCTTTGGCTCATTAAATGTACATTAAACAAGCCGGATTATTTATGCGCCTTTAGCATGTCAAGAACCGAGTAGCAGGATTGTGGCCTATGCAGTTCTCAGTGCTGTGTGGTATATATACCCTGTAATAATTGTCATTTAAACTTAGTATGGGAGATCTCATTTACACTCTCAAAACAATTGAGCTTACCTCGAAACTTCTTCAAAAATGCATAAAAACATATTAGAGAATATGTTTATAATTAAAACTTAATACAGCATATCTGTTGGTGAAGCATTGCCAAATTGCTGACTCTTCTTCTTCTTCTTGTTAAACATCATGTGTTCTCCGTTACATACATACATACATTCAGCTCCAGTTTTATATATGTATTTGTTTCTTGCTGCATATCGCCCCACAATCTTACTCCCCACATTTTATATATCTATGTAATTTTTTCCCCCTCTGCTGCCATTTTCATTTCAATTTTCCTCGCTGTTGCACTGTTGCAGCTGTTTTGTGTCTTTCAGTTGTGCGAAAATTTAATGAAAATGCTTCGCTGTTTCTCTGTTTCTATGTCCGTCTGTTTGTCTGTCTGTCTGTCCGTCTGTCTGTTTGCTTTCTGCTTTTTCTTTGGGCGTGGGCGTTGCTTGTTTTTATTGCAATTAAGCATGCAATTCGGGGCCAGCCATAAAGCATAGGTGCAGTCCTGCTAATGTGTAATTGCTAGATAGTATATGACTGAAGCCACGTTATGCACATACATATATGTACATGCATTATGTATCTGTAAGATACTCATTTCTTCAATTACATAGATACAATTGTGAGTCAGTAATTTAACTTTCTTTGTGAGACGCCGCATCACAAATTAAATTACACAACTTTTATAGAAATGTGAATGAAAATCATAAATATTGTTTATAATAATAATAATAACTTTAAACACATTCTTTTTCAATAATTCTTTGAATTTGAAATGTTTTTAATTTAAATTGGGTATTCTTTAAGAAGCGTTTTATCAAATCTCTAAAAAGAAGAGAAATTTATTTTTTGTTAAACTTTAATCTGACAAGATATGACAGATTATTGTTGTTGTCATCCAAATCCGCCGATAAATCCTTTGCCAATATATTGGCCAAAAACGTGCTGCGCTCCTTAGGAGGCATTTCTGTAACACGATTAATTTCTGCCTGCCTGCTTGAAAGCATTTATGATGAAATGGCTTTAGATATGATATATGATTCTATTGGAAAGATTACGACAGACGCCAAACAAAATGAGCAGCGCTGCTGTTGTTGCTGTTGCTGTTGTTGCTGATGTTGCTGATGACGACAACAGCTGCAATTTAGAAATTAAATTTGCCATGCAACATTAAAAGCAGCAAAACAAATGAAAGAGTGAAACAACGCTGTGATTCACAAGAGAGCTGCAGACAGCAACCCCTTCCGCGCCCCCTCCGCCACCGCCCATGCCCATGCCCATGCTCCGATGATGACTTCTCGGGAACTGGGAGGAGGAATCCTGTGCGCGAGTCTCCATGACGTGACACATGTTGTCGCTCTAGTTGTTTGTTTTGTGCTAATATCCGGCAGATACTTTTGCCCTCACTAGTAATTCATTATCTGGCGCAATGTATCTGTATCTGTATCTGTAGCTGGTAGGTGTTGCCAGATCAGAGCGCCTGCATTTTGTATCTGTATCTGTGTCTGTGTCTGTAGAATGTGTCTGTGTTGCGTTTTCTGTTGATCATCTGTTTAATTTTCTTTTTGTTTTTTGTTATTCGTTTTGTTCTGTATTTTTGTTAATTAAGTGCAATAAACTGTAAAGCGAAGACAATGAACCTTTTTTTTTATTATCTTATAATATATATTTTGTCATCGTCAGGGCTTGGTGCACGTCAATCTTAGGCTTTTATATATCACCCCATGACGTCATAGTCATAACATTTTTCTAGATAATTCATATGACATTCCCGACGTTGTCGCAAAAGTTTAATGCCCGCCGGAACGGAATCTCCCAAACTTTTCCCTTACCAAAGCGCATAAATTTTTGAACACAATATTCAATGTCAAGTTAATATGTGTAATTAAAATTCAGAGTTTCAATTATGTTAGAGCAACTGAAGGAGACATATAAAAAAAAAAAAAATAATTAAAAAAACATAAGTGCAAATGGCTTATCTAATTTCAAAAAAATTGACATTTTCTATAGATTTTTCTAGTGTCTGGAAAAATCAAATTTCCTGGAGATTTTATAACTGACTTGAACTATAATTCATAAATCCTATATCAAGTATCATTACTCAGAATTTCTATCCTATTGCAACAATTAAATATGAACTACGCAAAAGGCTTTTGCTTATCACAGATTCATTTGCGAAATGCTTTTATAATGACGCATTTCGATGCTTGCCACATCAAAACTCTTTGTTTCAGCTGTTGTTTCCCATGTTTTCACAACGTCCAACAAGCAACAACTATAAGAAATGACCATATAATATAATCATTGCATATACTTCCCACCTGCAAATTACGCTTAACGATTCCTCGAAGTTTGCATGCCAGACGCTTTCTTGGGTGTGTCCGCAACATGGCAATTTTTAGTAAACTCTAATAATTACTAGACTTGACGTTGGCTTCAAGGATGGTTCACAAAGAAACTTTCCACTGGCTTTCAAGGCAATAATGGGGAGACGAAGGGTGTGGGGGGAGAGAGACTGGGATTTCTTGCAAATAAACTAGCAAATCAAATGGAAAACGGCGTGTAAATCTGTCGCATTAGCAAAACATCATGTTTCACTGGAAATGGCACGCACTGTAAAATATGCTAACTAGGAGCTGGCTGCCTCCTCCAGTTGTTGACAGAAGCGGGGGCGGTGGGTGGGTGGTGGGTGGGCAGCGATCTCATGGCAACACTGGGGCAACACAAACAAGTGCTGTGAGTGCGAAGCCAAAGCAAGGACATCTGCAAATTGACACAGCGACAGTGCCCACGCGACAGTGCACACTGGTGCGAGAGACCATTAATATGCAATCAATATAAACACGAATCTGTCGTCTGGATGAAGTGATTCAAGAAGCAAACTCGGTGGGATTTTGTGAAAAATTGGGTCTAAAAAAAAAACAAGGAATGGGGATAAATTAAAAAAAAATAATAACTGTTACTAATTAAACAGAAAAACATCAACTTTAGGAGCCTCCGAAAAGTTGTAAATACTATTTTCAGCAAGTTATTTATATTCCAAGGTTTTGGTTGTCAATATACAAAATAGATTTTGGAAATCTCAAAATTATAATCTTAAAGACATGATAAATGTACAATAATATGCAAATTACTCAGTAATTAAAGAATAAGATTAGTATTGAAAATTTAGTAAGGAATGTATTTCTGAAAATCGGTAGTTAAAATACTAGAGATTTGAAACCAGCCAACGATAAATTGGATTTGGATTGAATTACCAGATCAAAGCATTATTATATAATATGAATGCAATATTTTTATTCATTTGATGTACTGATAAAATTACTTAATCTTTAATTTGAACAGAATTAACAATAAAACTATTAAACGTTTTCAATATGTAAAATAAAATAATTCTCAAACACTATTTCGGGTGCCAATTAATAAAAGTTGTAGGTTTTGGTAATATTCAAATTAATAATGGTACAATTTCCTTTTTGGCGGCACTTCAGCCCACTGTGCACTGTATCGACACTTGTAGATTTTGTTATCGTCGTTGTTGTTAATGTGTTGTTGTTGTTGTGTATTGGTTTGGTTTTTGTACACAACATGTTGAGCCGGAGTCTTAATTTATGCCACTCGCCGTCGCTTGTTGTCGTCCCCGTCCCCCTCCTCGCCCTCGTTCCCGTCTACGTCCTTGTGCTCGTCCTCGTTCCCGTCTGTGTGTGCCAAAGGATTTTTGGGTCTCACCTTTTGCCTTGTGCCGTTGCCAGGCTGCTGTTTTGTTGTTGTTGTTGTTGTTTGTTTGCCATTCTTGCTCATTGTCACTTTATTTTTCTATGTACATATACAAATATATATTTTGCAATTTTCCACTCTTCCTCCACTCATTCTTTCCATTAGCTTTTTATGCAGTGCCTCGCTTTATGATAATTTTTTATGGCTTATTGTGTTTGATTACACGTGTAGGTAGAGCTAGCTGCAAGACCAAAACATCAACAACATCAACAGCAACAACAACAACAACATCAACATCAACATCAACAACAACAACAATTACAATGCCAAAACAACAACAAGTTGGTCTGGCCATTTGGTTGGTTTCTTTTTGTTTTGCTTTGTTGAGAGAGTTTCGCTTTTAATTTTGTTTGTAATTTTTGTTTGCCAGCAAAGGTTTCCTTTTCTATAGCTTAGCTATAATAAAGTTTATTTTTGGGAAATTTTCATTCAAATCATAATTATTTGTACCCTGTACACGTTATAAATGGGTGGAACAAAGTATCGTGAAATTTTAAAAAACTCTGATATATCACATACAAATATATTCACGATCAATATCAAGAGTCAAGTCGATCTAGCCATAGCCATCTGTCTGTTCGTCCGTCTGTATGAAAATGCCGATCTCTAGATCTATCAGAGCTAGAGACATCATATTTGGAATCTACACTACATCTATACCATAGTCATTTCAAGTTGACTTAATTAAATCTTCAACTCGTACCGTTATAAAAATATCAATAAATATCACAACAAATGCGCGCTAGGGTATGTTATAGTCGGGCAGTTTAGATTAATTATACTTTTACTCTTTTAACTAACATTTTTAATTAGCATTCTTTTATAGTTGTTTCAAATTAATGATTAATTAACAACTTTTTACATTTTTTCGTTACAGGTATGTATGAAATACAAATGGATTTTACTTATTCTAAAAAATATCGTGAGTTTTTCCACATAGTTGTAAAATTCATGTAGCCCAGACATAGAATATGTTAAATAATAATGATGTTATGTTTCCGATTCAATTCTCATTTGTAAATCTGCTAACATAACTTCTATAATAATTTTTATATTTTAGAAGATATTATTTTCACAAATGATGATACATCGAAGTTTCAGTTTGCCCCCATGTTGAATATATGTTTATATCATCTGTACTAGAGATTATATACTATCTATAGATATGAATTTTACTGCATGGACTCTAAAGAATAGAAGATATATTTCTTTTACATAACAGATATTACGAATCTAATAATTTAACTTTCTACACTTAAAAAAAAAAGATTCAAAATGTTTTACGCTGAAAATCTTTGCTAAACAGATTTGACACCAACAATGTATAAATTTAGTTAAAAAGCGATTAATTTTTAATCGAGATTCTAAAATGTTCATGTTAGTTATAGAAGATTATTTTATTTTTCACTTTTTGTATGGCTAATAACATTTGTTGTTGTTTGTATTTATCTGAAATGTTCGTGTTTTGTGTTGCAATTTAAAAGGTGCAATAAAAAAATGCAATTAAATTAAACAGTTATGCATATACTGACATGGGAATTAGTATGTATGTATGTATGTATTTACATATGTATGTATGTATGGCTAACATTACAGTTGTTAAAGATATTTTTATAGGGTTGTTATCAAGCGATAAATCTAATATGGCATTTCCGTTTTTCATTAAATTATTGGCAACAAGAAGTCATTTTTGTTGTTCCTTTCTTTTGCTGTTAGCCACGATGGCGCTTATTAAAAAACTTGCTCTTTCTTGTTCAATGCAAAAAGCCAAAAGAGAACAACAACAACATTATTTGTATTTGCTGTGGATTGGCGGTTGGTGGGGAGGGAGATCTCGAGATACTTTTCAACTATACGAGTACAAAAACTACGCACGCACACACACATACATGCTGGCCCCATCTCATTCTCTCTCACACACACACACACACACACACGCACGCACGCAAAAACTCCAAAGTCACTTCACTCCACTCGACGCCTTTTGCTTACACGTACGAACAGAGCAGAGCGAGCGAGCAGCGGTCTCTGTTCCAATTGCCACAACGTTCCGCGAGCATAAGAACGTTTCTTGGCGCTTTTGAAGCTACTACGAAAAACTGCGACGCAATTGTGGCGCTGAACTGTACAGTGGAGGACATTGACATTTTGCATTTTCGTTTCGTTAGCATTTTTCGTTCGTTTCGCCCCAGCCAAAGAGAGCGGCAGCCGCACAACGTGTTGAAAAGAAACAACTTTTATATGTACATACATACATGTTGTTGTTGTTGTTACGTTCTTACGTTTTCGCTATTGGAGCTCATTAAAGTTGTGATAATGAGCGACTCATGCAGTAGTGTTGCCAACATTTTGCAAGCTAGATCGAGTACAAAAAAATATCCAAAAAAAAGCTGGATTTCAAAAAAAAGCTGAACTACTGCTTGTTTTCCCGTTTTTTGGCCTGCTTCTTTTTTGACCTGCTTGTTTTCCCGGTTTTTGACCTGCTCCGTTTTTGACCTGCTTGTTTTCCCGGATTTTGACCTGCTTCTTTTTTTCCCGTTGCTTTTTTGAGATTTTTTTAAAAAACGCTGTAAAATCGTTAAAAACCGGTGTAAAAATTTTTTAAAAATGTTTTTGATTAAAATGGCCAATTTTCAAATTTCGGATTTTTTTTTAAAAATTTTTTTTTTTTTTTTTGAAATTTTAACAAAATGGTGTTTTTTTTTATTTTTGGATTGAACAAAAAATCTTTATAGCTTTTTGGAAAAAGCTGAAAAAATCTGACTAAACTAAAAACAAGCTAGATTCCCACTTCCCGCTGTTTTCAATTTTCCCTCGCTGTGTGACTTTTAAAAAAGCTAGATCTGACGGGAAAAAAGTTGATTTGACAACACTGCTCTCATGTTGTTTTCATGTTCTCACTTCAAAAATCTTGACAGTTTTATGATTTTTGCTAGCAACTCATGCGTGGAGGCTGTTAAAACTAATCCTCAGCAAAAAACAGGATTTGTTTGGAACCTTAAAGAACATGTGGCCACATCTGATACTCAAAACCTTATGGCTAGGATCATGTTTTATGGCCATAAAGTTTAAAGCGCGGCTGCAATTCAGATGAATTTCACATTTTCACATTTTTTTTTTAATTGCTTTTTGGCATTTGTCTTAATTTGTTTCATTTGTATTCATTTTTGGGGTCACGGAAATTAACTCAATTGGTGTGAAAATAAAGCTCACAATTGTTGAACTATTTCTATAATTTTTGTTTTATTTTTTTACTACTCTTTCATCTTTTAATTAAAGGCTCGCTTTTCGCAAGTTTTGCTCATAAATCTTGAGAAATTCATTAAAAATTCTTCGGCGCTACGATTTGATTGCCATATTGAAAGATTTATGCACAGATTGTGTGGCGGGAATGAATCTTTGTAAGTGGTTTTTAATTAGTTTGATCTATTTATTGTCTTTTGATGTTGCCAATAAAAACACCAATTGTATACACATCAAATTTCGCCTTTAACTATTAAAATAGAAAAAGTCATGAGCTGAGCGTCGCACCGGTGTCATAAAACATATTTTGATTAAAAATTGCATGATAAGGTTATCATCAAAATGTCATTCAGCACAATTCGGTTTTGCTTGGTACAAACCAATTCAAATTTGTTTAGCTGATAGGGAGCTCTACGTATTAAATTTTGAGGTTAGGAATTAAATGTTAGATTGTTAATTGCTATTTTAGGATGTAATTAAAACTCAAATAGTAGGCACTAAAATTTTAACCTCGTGAAATTTATCATTTTTAACTATAAATATATAAAATATTATATATAAATTTAAATATGATTTGTAAACATGATATTTATTCACAACTCCTTCAGCTTTCTGCTCATTTAGCATTTTAGTTTGGTAGTTTTCTACTAATAAATTTCATATTTCTCGAAAACGACCTTCAGTTGTCCGACAGAAACGCCACAACCCACATCCAATTACAACTACAATTCAGCTCAATATCTTCATTTCCGCTTAGCAATAAAACTTCGCACACAGTTGCAACCCTAAAACGTGCACGACTGTTTCCGTTTTGTTCCAACAACAACTCTAATTTCGCATAAGGAAATTTCCATTTCGTGTTCAACATGCGTTTGGTTTGGAAGGAAGGATTTCCTTGAAATTATTTTGGCGGTCACACGCCTTTCTCGGAAAATAATTTCCATTTTGTTGTTACAAATATTTTTAGTGCGCAAAAAGAAAACGCAATTGAAACCAAAGTGATCCAACCCAAACAAAGACACAAAAACAATATGCAAATACAAAAATAAAAGATAATTAAAATAATGGATATTACAAAAATAAAAAAATGGTGGCGCTTGTCGTCAACGCTTTGTCGCATCTTTTTTGGGTTTGGGGAAGTTTGGAAACCCTATCCCAACCGGCTTTTTGACAGCAGCGACGGCGACGTTTGTCATGAATGGGGGGCTGCTGACAATGAAACACACTCACACACACACACACACATAGACGACACGGCGACAAAGCGACTAGCAGCTGTTTGGATTCCCAAGTGCTGTTGAGAAATAGCTTTCACCGCCGCCCCGTTAGACCAAAAGCAAAAGTTGCAATGCTTAACAATTTCTTTTGTATTTGCAAACACAATATGACGCAAGCGACAGCGCCACAAGGCGTGATGCGCGCGTGAGCACGCGAGAGAGCGCGAGCGTAAGAATTGCAGTGTTGCTCTCTCAGCTGGCTTGCTAATTGGAGCAAAACAAACACAAACAAATGGCAATGGGTCGACTTTGTGTTCCAATGCCAAAGCGTTTCATTGTTGACGTAGTAGCAGAGCCTACGCGCGCTGCCTGCGTCGCTGCTCTTGCTGCTGTATGTGTGCTTGTGTAGTTGTTGTAAGGTAGGTCGTCGTTGGGCTTACTGGAGAGGGGTGAAGCGCAGAGTTTGGTGACGCTTTTATGCTGCCCGCTGCGTGTCCTTACACAACTGTAAATGTAATGTGTCAGGATTTTTTATGCTGCACTTTTGCTTAGTGTCTTTGCAGTTTTACGTGTTTTCTTTTTCTATGTCTTTCGCATAGTTTTGCCGCCCAGCTGCATTCTTGCTATCTCACTCGCACGCGTTTTGTCTCCTCGCGCTCTCTGCCTATCTCTACGTATCGATCTTGTTTCAATTTAAAAATGTGTGTAATTTGTTTGTCCGACGCTGGCGTCAACGTCGACGTCGACGCAGAGACAACAGACGGGTTCTTTTTGTTTTTAGTTTCTTATCCATTTTTGTTTTTGCATGTTTGCTGCGGCTGCTGCTGCTGCGGTTTTCTGTCTTTGTTTTTGTTGTTGATGTTCGTTGTGCTTGCTTGCTGCCTATTACGTCACGTGGCTGTTGTTTTGAGTGTGTTTGCTAATTGTTGTTGTCGTGCGCCTTTTGGCTTCGTCTTCGCATTGTGTGCATTGTTTTGATGCTATTGCTAGTTTCTATGTACAGATTACATACATACATATGTATGTATGTATGTATGAATGATATGCGATATTGTTATTGCTGTGCATTGTAGGCTTTTTTTTGGGTGGGGTATTTGAATCTGTGCTTTGCTTTCAAGCTTGCAGGGCAAATTTATTAGAGGAAGAACATTAAACAATAATTTTGTTTATTCTATGTATTATAATATATATAGCTTTAACAATTAACTTTAATATGTTTGAAAATCGTTCTTCCTTTATTATTTATTAATTGTTGTACATACATACATACATACATATATTGATCGTATTGATTATAATAATACAAAAAATGAGTTATTATTAAAGCACAAAATAAATCAGTAGATCTAAAATATAGCATATGTACACATATGTATGTATTGTATTGTATATTAAGATTAGTATACTTTAATTAAACTTTATATTCACCTAAGGTTCTTACCATTAATTATAAAGTAATTGATACTCTTATAAACTTGATATACTCTCTAACAGCTATGATATATTACATATTTTACAAAGAACATTGTATTTATTGTATTGTAACTATGGTAACCAGATGGATGTCATTGCAACACACTTTTGGAAAACTAATGTAAAGACAGGGAATGTATGTAGGTACGATTAACACCTTTGCTTATCTAATAATAACACTGAAGAAATCGATAAGTATTTAACTATCGATAAGTATTTAACATTGATCTTAAACATTCTTGAACATTTTCTGAATAGTAATGCAATATTTTATATTCCCAAAAAGCTTAAAAACTTGAAAGTTTCACCATTTTTCAGAAAGTTGAGCATAGCATTACATATTTACATTACATATTTACAGATACATATATAAGAATAACATTTTTACATAGTACATAACATCAATATTTTATTTATACCACTCGCCAAAGAACAAAATCCCACAGCTCAAGGCAACGTAATATACACAATTTCCTGCCTACTGTATATAATAGCTTGAACTACCAACAACAACTTGGACAAGTGCAGAAACCAGTAACAACAACAATGTCAATAACTGGCCCAAAAATGCCATTAAAGCCCACCTTAAACTTTGGTACAAACACATACATACATACATACATATGTATGTAATTACTTACATACATATTCACGTAACAGCAGAGTTCCCAACTTGGCCAGCTTTTGAAGTTGAACTTTATCGACAGGAAACTTCATTATAAACGACATTGGCACACAGACACAAAAAACACACGCACACAGAAAGAAACACAAACAAAAGCACGACAAGCTTTCGTCTAACGGCAAATGCAGCCACAGCGAGCGTCACAGTGGGACGAAACTGTGCGGTAATACTCCGCACACCAAAAATAACTGTGTGAAACAAATTATGGAACTAGGCGCGTGAAGTTCGCGGGGCGGCTGAACATAACTAACAAAAGAGAATGACAGAGAGAGAGAGAGAGAGAGAGAGAGAGTGGGGGGGGGGGGGGAATAGTTGTTGGATCTGTGGAAAGAAATGTCTAACATTGCAACGTGACCATCGGCGTTACCTGTGCACTTGTAACGTGTTGTAATGCTGTTGTTGCCAACTAGCTGTAAACTCGTTCAAGTTGCATGCAGGCAAGTAGAGAATGAGAAAGAGAGAGGGAGAGAGAGAGAGAGAGAGAGAGCGGGCGGGCTGGCGATAGTTAGAAAGAGGTGGCTTATTGGAAAAAACTGGATTAGATGCCTGCGCTGTGGCAAAACCAACAACTACTGCAATATAGAGAAACTACAACAAGCGGTGCTAGCAGCTAGCACACGTTACAGTGGAGCAAGTACTGCTTAAATATCGAAATAAATATCAAGTGCAAATCAATATGGAAAATATATCATTTTAGGCTGCTTTAAAGTTTTTAAAGCTAGTCTAATGTTAAATGTACAGTTATTTTTTATGCAAGTTTAAGTAATTTAGAACTTAGTGAAATTCAATTTAATCAAAGTTTATATTAACATTTGTGACTGCTTCAGAAGTCTAGAAGACTAATCGTTATGAAATACTTAAATGTAAACATATACATTTATCATACATAACCCTGTTTAAAAAGCTTTGCAGCTATGCAAGCTTGAAATTCGCTCTATTGTCATGCTAAAAGTGATAAAAAATAAACAGCTTTTTATGGTATCAACAGAAAATCTGCAAATAATATATTGCAGTCTACACAGCTTCCACGAATCGATTCACTTGCACTTTTTTTCCAAAAAGATATCTTTTCCGTAATTAAATGGAATTTTCTCACAACAATTTCAGTCAAAACAATATTATATATTATAAATATATAATATGCATCTGAATTATGAATTAGCTCAATTCGCTTATGCAACAAGTCAACAATAGCATTACGCCCACTGTGCGCACGTCATCAACCGCAACGCAGCCGCCCAATGCGCAGCAACAAATATATATGCATGGCATTGTTTTTGTGGCTGTTGTTGTTGTTGTTGCTTTGCCTTTGCCTCTCTGCTGCATGTTCGCTTCGTCTGCTTCAGCAGTGTTGTTTTTTGTTGTTTTGTTATTGGCACGTTTTTCTTAATGCAGTTGTCGTTGTTGTTGTTGTTGTTGGGAAATAGGCAAAAGTAGTGAAAACTCGTTTTTTACATGCCTCGCTGGGAGTTGTTGTTATTGTTGTTGCTCTTGTTGCTTTTGTCGGCTTTGAAGTTTAACTACTTTTGGAGGCAAGCAGCGAGCCAAAGTTTTTAATAGCGTCTTGTTGTTGTTGTTGTTGCTGTTGCCATATCCTTTGGCCAATGACGCCCAGTCGTTGTTGTTGTTGTTTTACGTATGGGCCCCACCTGCTGTCTTTAAACCCCCCAACCCCGCTGACGCCCTCCTGCGCCTGACCGGGCCAGTCCGCTGTCTCGCTGAAGTTGCGGAGTAGGTCAGGAATGCAACAAAAGTTGTTGCTGTTGTTGCTGCCTTGTTCAACAAGGCTAAAAGCAGCGGCAACAACTACAACTACACCACCAACAACAACAACAACAACAACGGCGACGTCGCGCCCACTTAGCAACTGCAACTTGGTAATATTTGTTGTTGTTTTTATTGTTGTGCGGTATTCATACGGTATTTTGTTATTCTCGCTCATATATAAGTATTTTTTTATTTACCGTTAGAAGCCGCTAAAGCTGCGCGCTTGACTTGACCAAGTTTATACGAACTTCTCGGGCTTACAGCCGAAGGCCCCAATCGACCGACTGACTAACTGACTAACTGACTAACTGACTAGCTAACTGTCAGACTCTCTGTCAGTTTTGTTGTTGCTGTCATGTCACGTCATAAAATTAAATTAACATTTAGTTTGCTGTTATTGTTTTACTTCTGTTATTCTGTTTTGACTTGATTTTCGTACATTTATCCTTGTTGTTGGCCATGTTTACCCATGTCCTTTCTTCAAATTGCATGTTGCAATTGACAGCGCAGTTGACAGTTTGACAACATCTGAAATGAAAGTATAAAATAAAATGTCTAGTGAGAAATCGAGAATTCACATTTCATTTGTGAGTTTAAAGAGAACGCTATAAATAATTAAGAAGTTGTATTATTAAGTATAAATTATTTTCTGTTGATTTGCTACAATACAGTTAGGTAAACTAAATTGATGTAAACAAATATTACATACATTTCAAAATATTTTGACTAATTTGTATCGATTAAACAAAATGTTTCGCAAAAAAACATAATTTATAAATAAAATAAATTAAATATTGCATTAAATGCTTTAAGTTCAAAAATAAATCATTACAAAGCTAGATTTAACCATATTTTGTTTATATAAATATGGGTATTAATATAATATTAAAACTTAAATAATAATTGAACAAAAACCGATCGGGAAATATGATTTAAAGTCTGAAAATTTTAAATGATAAATTGATAATTTGGTTTAATGCGATAGAATATTTCAAATATGCACATAAATCAAGTTTACTTAATTCCAGTATAAAAATTTAACAAAATTAAATTAAAGCTGAAAATCGGATAGTAGAAATTTAATTTAAAAAAAGCAATGCCTTAATTACATTTGTTTGCAGTTGAATAAATTGAAATTTGTTTGATATTAATTAATATAATTAATTCTGTAAAGTTTTTTATAACCAGAACTTAAAAAAGAGTTTCATATAATTATTCTAGCATATCCTTTTTAATGAAAGAATCATGGTTTTTGATAAGTCTTTAAGCCAATTAACTGTGATTAATCGAAACTTTAAGGATATATAAACTCCCACATTCATTTCAATTCTGTCGTCTATTTTACTGTCAACATAAGACTCTTGGGGTACAGTTTGACAGGTCATTAGAGAACCAGTTTTTGTTTAGCTTTTTTCCTCTTAACTCTTCAAGCTATACACTGTCATTTTCCTAGCTGTCTATCTGCCTAACAGTAAGCCAAAATCATTATTAACACAATTATCATCATCATTATCATTAGCATTATCAGACGACAAAGTTGGAGTCGCTGTTTGCTAAAATGAACAGCAATTCTTGGCGACAATGACGAAAATACCGTTTGTGCTTTAATAAACACTCAACAAACATTATATAAACATGTAATGCATCTCTGTAACTGTCAGTTAGCTGTATCTATAACTAGCCTGTGCTCATACTCGCTTGTAATTAGCAAAACTAATTAATGCTGCTGAAATGTGTGCCATGTATCTATGCATCTACGGTATGTATCTACAGCCATGTATCTACAGCCATGTATCTTCAACCATGCAGCATAGCATGTATCTCATATTAATAACAACATCGGAGGTGTCTCGCTTTGCCGCTGGGCACCGTTAAGCCAAAGCTCGGGCTAAAGTCGTCGCTTTTGCCGGTTTGTGGCATTAATTTTAAAGCAGCTTTGAGCTGTGATGCTGTGCTGCCATCTAAATTATGGCTGAAATGTGCGGAAATTACTTGTACACAGAAAAAAAACAATCAAGGATAAATTCAGTTTTGTATACCTTATAATTATAATTTTCGGCGAAATTATTCTGAATATGTTAATTACAATTCCAACTTTATTAGCTTGAAAGTAAATATTTAATATGTTTAGGATTTGAGATTGAAAAAGCTTCTTTTAAATACAAATATTTTCTAAAATTAAGTTCATAAAATCAAATAACTTTAATAAAACACATAAAAGTATGTTGAGGCCTATTAGAGGGGCTTGATAAAGAACCTACACCTAGAAATAATGGAAATTTTCATTAATAATTGTGCAGCTTTATAATTTCTTAAGTTTTTTTTTTTAAGACATCTCTTAATACAATTACACATGATGTAACTTTGTGCCTTAATTTATTTACTTATCTTACGCAGAATTTGTTATTATTATTTGATTAATGTCAGTAAGAAGTAGTCGATACAGGAAATTGCATTAGGTATGACAACAAGAAAAATAAAATTATTTAAAACGTTTAAAAAAACTTTTTACTTTTTAAAAAAATCATAATCTTTTTCACTGCATTGTTAGATTTAATACGATTAATTTTTCATTTAACTGACCAAGTCCTCAATATTACAATTATGTGCCATATTTACTTATAAGAACATACTTTTAAGCAACTACAGTCCATCTGTTCGTTCTGTTGCTAATTGTTTCCAACTCAAGAATCCAAACCATTTTCATCCAAATTGCATATTTAATATATATTAACAAGCAGGAGTCAGTTTCAGGGATATCGCAGCATTGTGAAGCACGTTCCGGCTTAATTTGCGTCACAGCTGCGATTTAAGGTTAAATGCGCCTAAAACCAGACTACAATAAAATACATTTACATTTGGAATGTAAATATATATTATATTATATTTATATTTGTATTATACTGTAAAGCTCAGCTGCTGTTCAATTGCTATGTAATATTCTGCATTACTAAATGGTTCAAGTACGTGCGTAATTTTCTTCAAAAATGTAACGGCAAAATCATAAAAATCATCATAACTCCATCCTGCTCTGCCGCTCTGCCGCTCTGCCACTCTTCCTCTCTTTCTTTCTCGCCCACGCAGAAAACTTTGCATAAGTTGCGGCGCTAGAAAAAAGGCGGCGTAAAAGGAGAAACAAGTCTTTGGGTATTTTGGAAAACCATTTTTTTTACGCCTTTCCTTTTTGGCAATGCCGCGGCCTTAAGTTCAAGGTTGTCTCTACTGCCACGCTCTCTCAGCCTTTCTCGCTCTCGCTCTCGCTATCACTCCCTCTCTCACTCTCACTCTGTCTCTCTCATGTTACGCTTTGCCTTTTCGTCTCGAATTATGGGCGTGAATTTCTTTTTGCCCCACTCTTTCGGAGGATGTCATTTGTTATTGCTGTTGTTGTTGTTGTTGCTTTCGTTGTTGTCACAGCACAATTTTCGGGGTGTTGTCGCCGACGCATACGCCGCTGCCGCTGCCACTGCCGCTGCTGACGTCGACTGCATTGGCCGAGAGCTCAGGTTATTTACCCAGCGTAGAATTCGTTGAACTTGAATTTTTATTGCTGGCAAGTTTTTTGTACCCTGAACTGTAATTGTCATGTGGGTGGTGGGTGGGTCGCCCGATGCGTAGGGGGCAGCATTTGCTGCGGCTTTTCCAATTGCCTGCATCTTAACCGTAGGCATGAAACCATTTGGTTGAATGAGCTTTGATTATTTTGAAGCGACGAATTTTAGTTATTCCTGTGCTTGGAGTTGGTTAGGTGTTGAGTTAAGTTAGTTCATCTGTAAAATTGGTTAGATGGGGGTACAGAAAAGGATATGCGTCAAGTATTCTAATTGATTTCCCTAGAAGTAATATGAACAACTCTGTATTCAGTGTTCATATTTTTTTGTATACCCTGTACCCATTAAAATGGTCATGATACCTTACATACATATGTAATGTATGAGGCAGAAGCAAAGTATTCAATTATTAAAATTAAGTCCTTCTCAATAATTGCCATAATTACTCTTTATTTAATATTGTATATTCTTGTATTACGATCAAGCTTTTATTCTCTCTTTATATTGAGCGCTTTATCGTTTCAAACTGATTAGGAACTTGGGAAACTGTCTCTTTGTCATGGCTCAAATTTCTTTGACTTTCTCTTTCATTATTATTCTCTTTATATTTATCTCGATTCTCCATCTTACATAACACCTTTCTATGCGAATTTAAACATTTCAAACACATTTGATGTCAACATATAATAATACAATTTCAAAAGCATTGTTTTATGAATTACCTCTAATCTTAATGAACTTGTTATCATAATTCGTTAACTTTATTAACCTTAAGATAAGCTACGAATATAAAAAAAACTAACGGGTTATGATGGTCATTATATAGAAACAACGAAAACATAGAAAAGTTGTTTTTATTTACAGTAGAAATAATTGTATATTTAACTTAACATAAGTATTAAATAAATTACAAGAATAAATGTCACCAGCCTGAATCCTTTTTTCTCAAATATCTCGCCTAAAAGGCGACCACAATTTTATATTAAAGAGAAACAAAAACAACGATAGCGAAAATATCAAATTATTCAGAGTTAGAGAGACCGCAGCAAAATCGAATAATTGCAATTTTTTGGGCCAAGCGAAAAGAACAGTTAAAATAAGTGCGAAAAAGCGAAACGACAACAAGAAAATACAAAAGTGTTACGCATGCGGCGATAACAAGCGACAAAAGCAATAGAAACAACAAAGAACAGTAGCAATAACAACAATAACAACAACAAATTCGACAAGCCAAAGAGCAGGCAACAAATCGAAAAAGCGCTTTTTGACGGTTGAACGTCCGCAGGTCCTCAGTTCATTCACCGTTGAAACCAAAATCAAGATACAAAATACAAAAAAAAGAGAAAAAACAGCGACGCCAGCGGCAATGCATACGTAAGACGATGACAGCGACGACGGCGATGCGACGCAAAGCAGAAAAGACGTGAACAACAAAAAGTACAACAAAATAATAAGAACAAATGAAACAAATGCAAAAACAACAACGTGAACAATACGAGCGCGCTCCTCAAAGCTTTCAACGCACTTTCGAAGCGAGCGCGCCAAAGAGAGAAAGCAAGTGAGCAGCAAGTGGGTGCGAGTGAGCTCACCGACATTTTGAGAGGGAGTTGAAATACAAGAGCGCTGTCTCTCTGTGTGTGCGTGTATGTGTGCGTGTGTGTGTGTGATTGTGAGTGGAAAATGTATGCAAATATAATGCGTATGCGAGGCTGAAGTGGGTTAATATTAATACAACAACAATGCAAAGCCGCACAGCGAGGCAAATACACTCGAAAAGGAAGACAGTGAAGGACAAAAGTCCATTGACCGAGGCTGGGCACTCTTAAAAAAAACGATAACAAACAGCATTAATAGTTGTTCAAATTTTCTAGAAATTCCACTCTATTCCCAAAAAACGCGCCTAAAAGATGGCAACGAACTTTGCCAGCCACACACATCTCACACAAACACACACACACACACAAACACAATCGCCACAGGATTTTGGCCGCAGCTGATTTATTGAATTGGCTTGGTCAACTTTTTATCACGCGCCCGTCTTTGCCTATTTTGTGCTTTTCCAAACCACAAAGCTGATGAGTTTGACGCACTTTAAGCGACATGTGGGTGTCTGTGTAAAGTATGTTTGCATGTGTGTGTCTTGGTGTGTGTGTGTGTGTTTCAAAGGAAAATGTGTAGGCCTAGCCATTTTTTTTTGCTTGTGTGTTGAAAGCACTGTACCTGCCATACAGACTTTGATTTATACATTCACAAATCTATCGTAATTAACTAGCTTTCAATTCCAACATAATTCTATATGTAATACAATTTCCTCCTTCTAATAATACTTAAAACTAAAGCTTATTACTGTTGTGCAACACTATCGTTTTGATGGATGAGTGTCAAATCTTTAGCGGTTTAACTACACGGCTTTCAAATCTATATCAACTTAGTGATTATCTCCGCCAAAACTTATTCAGTTGTTTTTAAAGAGAATAAGTACGCTAGAAAATTTTAAGAGGTCAGAAAAGTCAGAAAAAATAATGTTAATAATCCTAACTTAAGATACAAAATAAAACAAAATATTAGGAAAAATAATAGTTTAGATATCTGGAATTTAATAGATACAATTAAATGACTCAAGATACAAAATAAAACAAAGTATTAGGAAAAATAATGGTTAAGATTTCTAAATAATTATAATACACACAAATGTTTAAATGACACTCTGTTTATGTAATTCGAATTGTTGTTTAACATAAGTCTCAAATGTTATCTTAAATTAATGTTATTCAACACTAGATGGCAATTTTATTATGTAAACGTCAAAGAAATATAATTTGTGCGTGTTTGTCAGCTTTCAAGTGTAGATCACGTATAAATTAAGTTCCTAGTTTACCCTCAATTACCCTTGTATCCTACATCCAACCCACTGGTGGGCGACTCTCTCCAAAAATAACTCTTATTCCCAAAAAAAAAGAAAGAATATCCTTTTACAAACCCTCATTCCACTCAGAGAGGCGTGGACCCTCAGGGCCAACTTAAGCCGTCATCTGCACAGATGGCTCAAAGCTTAATGAAATCTTTTACAATTCCCGACCATTTGAGTGTCTTCCAAGTGGAAGTAATGCATTATCTAATATATCTGTACAATAAAAGAATTGCTTATTCCTCTTTGGTTTAATAGCCCAGTAGAAAAGCTTTTCCTGTTAGCCTGGCTAATCGTCATTTTCTCAGTTATCCAACACAACTTGGCGACACGTGCAACTGTTTCCCGCTGTTTGCTGTTTGCGGTTTGTTGTTTGTTATTTTTTATTTGCTGTGCTGTATTCAAAGGACACGCGCAATCATAATTACACGATAGTCGAGTAGCCGAGTACTGTCAGACAAGGGACACAGGACACAGGGGGGGGGGGGGGCGGGGGGCAGTGAATAGGAGAACTTTGAACAAACTAAATATCAAATGGAACGCAGTGTGTCACTCAAAGAGGCCAATTGCAGGACACAGCAAGACAGCAAGGATAACACACTGATAGAGAGAGGAAGAGAGAGAGAGAGAGAGAGAGAGAGAGAGAGTGAGTGATAACTGAAAGGACAGCGTGCAATGAAAGTCCGTTCACATGTCAGTGATAAATGAACAATTTATTAAATTACCACGTAGCCAAATAGAAATCAGAGAAAAGTAGGCACAATAACAACAAAAAGGGACAAGATGGGGGTAAAGGAGTGGGCAGAAGGTGGGCAACCTGCTAAATGAACGGGGAAACATAGTGTGTCCAGACGTTGATTTATTATCACAGAATGGGCGACAAATGAGCTTGTGTGGATGTGGATGTGGATGCGACTTCGAAATCCCACCTGGTGAATGATTAAATGCAACGATTAAATGTACCGCAAGTTGGGAGAAATACGGGGCAAACATCTCTGAGAATATCTATCGATTAAGCATTTTCTGAATTGATGTTTTTTCATTTTATAATCAAATATAGTATGAAGCACTTATAAATTATTTAAAAAATATTGTTAGACATTTATTTAAAATTCTTTTAACTGTTTTTATTAACTCAAAGGAGTAAACAATATCATGAATATAAAATGAATAGCTAAATACTACATACCTTAATCGAAGCTTTGAACAATTGATAAATTGTATAGAAAAAGATGGCAAATTTTTGATCATTTGATATCATTAGTAAATTTAATGTACCATAATATTATAAATAAAATAAGCCATGAAGTCTGCAACAAAATATAAAAAATAAACAAAATATACAAAAAGAATCTCAATTTAAATCAATCAAAGACAACTTTATTATCAGCATTATAGAAAGAATGATTAAAATGATATTAAATTTGGAAAAATTGAGATATTTGCTAATTCTGCTTATACTAACAGTAATTTTCATACAACATTTCATATCATTTAATAATGAAATATAATGTCACATGTCAAATAATATTGTAAAATAAGCCATTTAGAGATATGAAGTCTCCGATGAAAAATATAAATAAATATCATGTACTTATAAATATTCAAAATATATAAAAAGAATCACACTTTTTATCAATCAAATTCAACTTTATTATAAGAACCCACAAGGGTCAAGGGTCTGGCTAGAATTTAGCTTGGACGAAAGCTGTCCGATAAGAACACAGTTGATGTGAGGCAATGCGCTTAACGGTTTCGTTTGGTTTAGGCCACAAAAACACAGCTTCAGAATCGGCGCAGAAAACTTGTCGCGTCATGCAATCAAATGACGAATAAAGAACGCAAAAAGAAGAAGAAGAGGAGCTGCTAATTGAGATGATAACGCTGCTCGACGACAGTCAGTGACAGTTTAGCAGCCATTGAATGATTGCCAAATGCGAACTGAAAGCATTGACTTCCCCATTGGTAATATCGGTCATTGGAAAGGTGTCAATGCCTCCGAAAATGCCGCAGAGAAGATTGAGTTATTCGATTGGCGTGGCACGTGTTGAGTTCCTCGTTCCTCGTGCCTCGATGATTCAGGTCGCTTACTACGATATGAATTAGAATAGCGTTGTATAAGAAGTTAATGTCCTGTGCAGTTCACTGAACTTGTCGACCGTCGACCGGCAACGGGGCGGCTACTTAATGAAGTGTGCGCCACAAAAGTCAATTCGCTGCCTTCCAAATAAACAATATTTTGACAGTTGGTCAATGCTGCTCTCTCACTCGCACTCGCACTCACACTTGCCCTTCCCCATAGGCACAACAAAATAAATGTCCAAAACATGGTTAAATTCTTTTTTATATGAAAATAGTTATATTTAAGCGTTGACGTCATCCCGACACAGAGAGAGAGAAAGGAAGTATACGCAAAGAGTACACACAACAAGCCGAAAACTGAAAAGACGCCGAAACGGACTTGGACTGGTTTAGTTTGCCAGTTGCCAGTTGGTAGTTGCCAGTTGCCAGTTGGCTGCCTTCGCTTTTTTTTGTTCCCTGCCTACATTCAGTTTTGTTTGTTCTCTCTGTATTTTTATTATTATACCTCGTACTCATTAAAAATGCGTAAAACGGGTAGCATGAATTTGTGCAAACCCGGCGGACAGACTGAAGCACACATCTCCAAGCCATCAAGCATATATATTCCGGATCAGTTAACTTTATCGATACTAGCCCCGATACAAATATCGATATATATTTTACTTTTTTGAATACTGTTTACAGAGTATTTGTTTGTCGAGCAGCCTCGACTAGAGCACTTTTTTGTATTGTATTTATTTTTTTTCTTATTTTGATGGGCCCACGTCAATGGCTTATGGCCAGCGAAGCAATTTCTTGAGTTCCTGTTCGATTGCTTTAATTATGGCCACGTCATTTTTGTTAACTGTGGACTCTGACTTCGGACCTGACAACAATACTCTGTCTCGGGTGGGCTTAAAGTAATTGAAAACGCGTTTTGGATTGGGTTGGCCAATGGCCAACAATAGGCGTATTTTTAACGGGTTGGGAAAAAGTCCAAGTGAGGCATTTTAATTCTAAGGAGTATTAAAAAATGTAATAAAAATGTAGGATAGACTATGTCAATTTTTCAATTTATCCTAAAGTTACTCATCAAATCCATTAATATTAAAGCAATAATTCTAAACAGACCTTAATCATTTTAAGGAAAAAAAAGGTTACATTAGGTAAAAAGTTTTTTTTTTACAATTTTATTACAATTAATTTAGTTGATTAACTGCTACAACTCAACTTCAAATTGAGGATAAAATTTATAAAATATTTAAAGTATATTAGTAAGAAATAACTTTTTTATATTATGAAATACATTATTATAATTTGTGTAATTATAGGGAGAATGAAACTATTTTAGGAATTTAAATAGAGTCCAAAATATGTTTAAGCACGAAAACAAAATAAACGAATTAAAAGCATGGAAAAAATTTGAAATAAATGGTTCTAAATTATACACTGATCTGAATCGATTAAACTAACATTTAGCATGTAAAATCCTATTTATCAAATAATTGTTATCAAGTCATTTAATTTTAGGCACAGTCTCTGATAATGTCAACCCATCGTATCAATTTGCTTATCAACAAGCATAAAAGCATAGTAAAAACACACACGAAAATATCTTTTAATTCACACATACACGCTCGATTAGATCACAGCTACTTAACCCTGAAATCCAAATAAAAAAAAATAAAAAAGTATAAAAAAAACTCTTAAAACATACAGAAACAACACACAACAAACCAAAAGAAATCTATTTTTAAATTGTTTGAAATCAAATTCAATGATTTTGCTTTGGGTTGCCTTTCACGCACACAAAACACAAATATTACTCATACGCCGCGTTGCTGCATTCGTTGAGCTTTGTTTTGTTTTGTTTTGCATTTGAGATATTTGCAGCAGCATTCATTTGCAAGTATGTTCAATTGTCTTTTTCTCAGAGCTAATGGGCAACAAACACATAAAACTCGCTGATTGCCAAAAATAAATCATTGAAAATCAACTTGAACGAATCTCCACCCACTTCAGGGGCAAACGGTTCATTTGATTTGTTTGTTAGTCATTGATAGACGCGACTCTTCAGTCTCTCGAATGTTTGAATTGTTTTACTCATATCTTCCATGAGTATTATTCAAATATTTTCTCATATGTATGTATCTGTGTGACCTTCAATTGATGACTGAATTTTGTAGTTTTGTGGAGGGTGCGTGCAGAAATCAAGTATATATTTTTGACATACAATTTAACATATATATTATAATTTTGTAGTGAAGCAGCCATCTCTGACACTTTATTATTAAAAAAAAAACAAATTTAGATGTGAACAGGTTGACTTCAAAAGTGCACAAGGGTACATAGATTTCGGCGCTCAAGAAATTTGCCGCTACTTGTTATTGTTAATTTTTCAATAAACTGCAGACATTGAAAGTGTGTCAAGTTAGCGAGAATACAAAATATAAATATAAAATTCGCACATTTTTGGAAAAATACTTTTGAAATGATCTTCTGCTGTTGTTTTCTCAATTGAATATACCTAAGTATAAATATGTCTCGTAAAATATTATTTAAATAAGTTGAGATAAAGATGTAAGTTAATATAAATATAATCCAAATGGAACCAAAATATGCTATTATACTAGTATAACTATTGTTTTGGATACAAGTTAATAAATATGTGATTTGATAAACAAAAAAATAAATCAAAATATTCATTTTTGAAATATAGCAATTATTTTTTTTCTTATTAACAAAAACTTAAGATACAAAAGCGTAGCAATTAGAGCATTTAAAAACACACATTTAATATCTTACAAAAAAACGATACTTACATATCTTTAAAATCTGAAATATAGTATTTCACTTAAAATTTCAAACTAAAATATATTTTTATGTTTAATTACATATGTTAATTAAACTCAATTAGCTTAAGCAGCCACAAGTGAATCCTTACTGATTTCCATATTTCCATTCTTTTCTCTTTGCAGGTAAGCAATCTTAACTATAGTACATCAACCAAGCTCATCGAGCACTAATATATGGAACTCGTAAGTCTGCCTTAGACCTTCGGGTCATGTCCTTACGAACATCTTATCATTCCAACACTGCCAAACTTACCACACCAAACAAAACGGCAAAACAAATCAGAATCAGAGTTCTTATAAATTGTTAATGTCAACACGTTACGACCATCTAAAAGTTGTCCCATTCTTCCGTTCCCCTGGTCATGTCTTTGTGTTTCTCTTTGGTTGCTACTTGATTCGTGTTTAATTTTGCTTATTGCCTTGTAATGAAAATTAATTGCGGTCCACAAGCGACGACAATTGCCTACACTTTTGTATTTATTTCTTTCCCTTTCTTCGGGTTCCATTTCGGACCGGACAGGCACTAAGAACTTATTTGCTGTATTATGTCCCCAGTAAGTTGGCTTCGGTTCGCGGTCGGAGTCCGTTTTCGGGGGTCAACCACGAAATCTGTGTGGGTGAAATACGTGCGACATATTTGCACAGCAGATTAATCTCTTTTATTTGGCTTGTAATGCGTGGAAGGGATGTGGGCAGCAGCTCAGAATGACAGTTTGATAGCGGTTGCCTGTTGGGGAAAACTTTCAGAGGGTATAGAACATCTAGACTCATCTACGACTTGATTGCTATAGTTTTTACTAGGAACCGTAACAGCTTTAAGTAATAATTGTAAAAAATATGTAATAAAAATATTTATGATTTTTAATTTTAAAAATTAATTGTAATAAATATTTTTGATTTTTCTTATGAAAATCAATTATGAAACTCATGTTTGGTTTTTATTTACAAAAGTCAAAAATTATTATTATTATATAAATAAAACTCTATAATAAAAAGCACTATGATTTTTATTTCTGGATCATGAAATTAATGTTATACATTTTCAATATGAAACGTTTTAAAAATACGACAACTTTTTTAATTTTTAATTGGAAATTGATTTGGCTTTTAGATGTAGTCACTTGTGTGAGCTTTAAGTAGTTTAATTGCATACACTTCAATTAATCACTTTCATAGAAAGCTGTGTATTCCATTATTTAATTATTTTACTCTCATTGGTCTAGCCACTGGATACCTGCAACTAGTCATCTTAACATTCACCTTTATTGTCTTTTATGACTTGAACAAATAGCTGCATTTAGTTGGCTTTAGTTTAGTGAGCGGGAGAGAGAGAGCGACAGGGAGAGAAAGGCAGAGAGAAAGAGAGAGTAAGAAGTTACTCTTAACCGAATTTAATCACCTAATGCAATTCCATTAAATTTTAAAGCACTTTCATCAGATTCATCTCTTGTGTAGTTCACTTTTTATATAGCTTTTTTCTCGCTTGTTTTGTTGTTGTTGTTTGCAACAACATTTTAATGGTCCATTTAGCCAAGAAGCAGCCGGAGCAGAAATGCAATTTGGCCACTTGAAATGGCTGTTCCCAAAAACGAATTTCTAGCATAAGGCATTTCCCGCTAACCGCAGACATTTTACGAGCCACAAAAATTTAATTACCCCAATGCTCTGACCACAAAACGACTGCCATGTAGTCCAAAATGGAGTCGCATTCCTTTTAACACTTCTATCAAATCAGTTTATGCAATCGTATGTCATTTTATTTGTACATTTTTTATCTCTTGCCTCTTTAACGATAAGTTTAAGAATGGGACTGCGCGAAATATAAATATATATATACATTTAAATCGGTGCACAAATATTTTGCAAATTTGGCACAAAGTAATCAGGCAGCTTTACATACCCATACAAATTTCCATTGCCTGTTTGTCTGTGCTCAATCCGAGGGCCAACCCAACACGAATTTCCTTATTTAATTTTTTTTTTTTTTGAATTTTTTGTATATTTATACCCTGTAGAATGATAATATTACAGGGCGCTGCCATCTCTAAATCCATTTGGAACAGATATCAACATGTTAAGCATATTTCCAATTACAATTTCCGAGTACTCTCCTCTGATTACAATAGACTCCTTCGTGTATTCAGTTCAGAGTCCTCACTTCCTTTAATCAAGAACTCCATTTTAAATTTTTTATCTCGTAACTTAAATTTTTCCCTGATTTTAAAGAATTGATTTATTACTACTAATTCTTACTAATCTCATTTTATTATTTTTAGTTTGATTGGGTTTTTTTTGGGTTTTCCCTAATTCTTGCAACAAATGTTGGTCCAATTTTTTAATTAAATTACCCCCAAACAATAATAATAATTAAATAATTATAATTTACTTTCATTTTAAATTGTTTGTTTAATTTGTATTTTTATTTACTATTTATTTAAATTTTAGTTTTTGAAATTTCTAGTTTCTAAAATAACAGTTAACATTAAATAAGTAAATAAATAAATATTTAATGATAAAATATAATATATATTTATATTTTATATTTTTGATATTTGTTATTTATGCAAGGAATCATATTCAATAGGTCGAACCCTGCATACAGAGTATCTTCTAGTCGGGTATTCTCCTTATATAATTGATCTTCATGTTTTACGGCGTGCGCCTCAAATGCAAATATTTGCGAATGAGGCAGTTTTGTTCGTATTTGCGGCCCAGTTTATTACTCATAGAGTCAACTACGAGCACTTTTAATAATTCACTTAGAGGGTTCAATGCCCCTAAGAACGAAATGACGCATAATTATGAAATTATATACTTAATTTTAAAAAGAAAAGCTTGTACAGTTTTGTTCGTTCATTATTTGTTTGCTTCATTAAAATTAGCACTTGAAATTTGTTTTGTTTTAAGCTCTGTTTTAAAAATAGCTAGACCTCTACTTGACTTCGACTTGTTGGCCTGGAACTTTTTTGTTTTTGCTTTTTTCTTTCTTATTTATTTATTTTTTTTTTTTTTGATAAGGCAATGAGTCGCAGTCGTTCTAAAAGCAACTTTATGCTATTTATACTGTATAAGCTGGCAACAGTTGCTTATACTTAAATCCTTCGGAAAGGTTCTGAAGAGACAATATTTGTACAAATAATGCCCCGATTTCATAAGTTTGCGATATCGTACAGTGATACCTCTTGTTCGTATTTTCGAAGTCAAAACTTTGAAGTTACAGTGTAGCTCTCTTATATTTTGATAATAAATATTTAATTTAAATTGGGGATAGGTTTATTTTGAAATTATAAAGTTCTTATTATAATTCAAATAGTTATGTTATTCTAAAGCTTTAAACAATCATAATCTATTTTATTTAATATAATATTTTTTGTATAAGAAATAACTTTTTTCTACGTATAAATTTGTTTGAACCCCATTTAATAAATACAGGAAAAGTTTACACAAAAAATATAGAATAAAATATAGTAATGCAATATTATATCGTTAATATACGGTAAATTTGTACATCAGTCAAATTCGACAATGAAAGTGAACAATTAAAATCGAAACTATTAAAATCAAATAGTTCTTAATAGTTATTATAGACATTGTTCGAAGGGTTTCTTTAAAAGAAAATTGTTTGCTTGAGCAGAGATAGATTTAGATCAGGAAAGAAAAATTGGATTTCAAAACCATGGAATTAGTCAACAAGTTGTCAGAGCTTTTTAATACTGTTGTGTTCAGCTAAGAGCTATTCAAATTATTTATTACGTCAACTGGTTAAAGCATACAAAAAGTAATTAAAAATTGAGCACTTAGGAAAATGAAAGTAAATTGAAAGAAAATAAAGTAAACTTGAAAATAAAGTAATTTATGAAAAGCAATGCGAATCTAAAGTTGTAAGTTTCAGAAGTGAAAGATAACATAAATATATTCGTTATTTTTAGCAGCATTCTTTTAACACTCAGAAAAGGTTTTTATTTATCTAAACTTTTACAGTTTTACGCCTATGTTTCATTTCGTACAAAACGTTAATTTCTTCGCTCCCACAATCCTTACTAAAATAACCGCAATTTGCAGAAAGAATTATTATTTATTCGTTTGCTTAAAATTTAACAACTTGTTTTATTTTAACTGTTTACCTTACATATTTGATCATCATTTACTGCCGTTAAATTTGCTGCAATTTCGCATGACGAAAAATTATGCCAGCTATTCAATTGGTTTTCTTTGTCTTTGCTTTGCTTCGTTCATGCTTATTGTTTCGTCATTATGATAACTGTACCTGTCGAGGGGTAGCCATAGGCGGGAGGAGGTTGACAAATTTGCATGCATGTTACGATGGGTGGGGGAGGAAGGGTCGATTGTTTTCATTGTTGCCTTTTGACGGGGGAGCCACCGTCGCGACGACGCGTCGCCTCGCAGTCGGTCATAAGAATGCCTACAAGTAACGCAGTGCTATTATGACTACTTATTGTTTTATTGTTTTACCGCTCTCTCTACGTGTTTACAACTCTCATTCGTAGTTGTTCCCAGAGACTTCAAAGCCAAATGGCAAATGTATTCGGGCCCCACACAGGTTCTCACGCTTTGGGGCCCAGTTGCCCGGTTGGAGCCCGTTGAGGTTGGCTTTTGTCGCTACTCCAGTTTATTATTTGGCCAAACTGTTACTTGATGGCAGCAGCGATAGGCTCAACATGTAGTTAAGTCGTTTCGTTGCCAATTTGCATAATGGCTGGGGCGTTAGGCGTGGCAACACGCCTGTTGTAAACTTTACACCGCATTCATTCAGTTTTATGCTCTGTCAAGCGATTTTCTGCGGCTTCTGTTCGCTTTCAGCAGCTGATTTGCGTTTAGATTAATGAATGGCTCTAATTCGACGGGGCATTTGTGGCTTGCGCCTAATGGGTAGCTTGTTGAGTTTCGTTAAGTTTCGGATGTATCTTTATTCTATTGTATTTGAGTGCTAAGGTAAGCAGTCAGCAATTGCAAGTAGGAGATGTGAGTTTTTTGTGGTTTCGTTAAGTTGCGGCTTTATTTATATGCCTCGAAAAACTTAAAATAGTATATACATATATAGACTGTCTTAAATATACAGCTGCAAGAATTATTAACTTTCGTTAAGTGTCGTTGAGTTTCGTTGTGTTTATTAGAAGGAAATATCTCATTAACGTAAGTCGTTTGTCAGGCTTCGTTAAGTTTCGTCAAACTATTTATATGGGCCTTTCCACATTTTAGACATTACTAATAGAATGATTTAATTTGATAACTGTTTCTGCTGCCTGACAGTTAGAGTTGCTTCATTAGGTTCGCTACCCTCTGGATTTGGAAACTACCACAGCACTAGCTCATCAATTTCTAAAGACTCAAAAGACTCACCCCAGTTAAAACTCCGATTCGAAAAGAAAAACTTCATCTGCCTGGTACTTAAAATGAATGCAACCGCTTTTAATCTGCATCAGTTTTAGCATATTTTTGCATTTACGTCACATGAAATTCCACTATGCGTGACATGTTTTTATGTCGCTGCATGTGTGTGCGTGTGTGTGTGAATGTGAACATAACCTCACCTAACCCAACGGCAGCAAGAAGATGCAAACTTCAACTTCACAACAACAGAAGCAGCAGCAACAACAACAGCAAAAACAAACAACAACAGCAACAACAAGAACAGCAACGACAACTACAGCAGCAGCAGCAGCAGCGTTGACATATTTCCGCAATATGGCTGCAGGGCGAAGCAGCGGCACAAAGCATTTTCAGCAAATGAAGATTGAAGGGAGAGAGCAAGGGAGCGAGAGGGATTGCATTCTGTTGCACAATTAAGAATTTGTTATGCAAGTCTTTTGGTCTTCGAGTGCAACTGCTGCAGCTGCCCTGCGGCAATGTTACGCGGTGCATTATGCGTCGACTACTACTGTTACATTGGGGTAGGGCCACATAAAAAACCAGAGATAGAGAGAGAGAAAGAGAGAGAGTGAGAGAGTTCGTCGCTTACTGCTACCCCAAAATCAAGCATGATTGACCAGCTTTAAGCGTAATTAATGCATTGCCAGTCAAAAATGCTGTTGTTGCTTGCCTGCAACGTCATTCTTCTGTTCATTCCCTTGCTGCCTTCTTTCTGATTGCCATGGCAAAAGTATAGAAAGAAAGAAAAGAAAACGAAAATCCATCAGCAGCGAACTTAA
This sequence comes from Drosophila maculinotata, assembly GCA_035045305.1. Classification (NCBI taxonomy): domain Eukaryota; kingdom Metazoa; phylum Arthropoda; class Insecta; order Diptera; family Drosophilidae; genus Drosophila; species Drosophila maculinotata. The sequence goes on from JAWNPD010000414.1 coordinate 111,231, forward strand.
CGAAGCATAAAATTGCGTAATTTACTGCGCATTTAATTTCAAGTTACGTTGCAAAAGAATAAAACGTAAAAAATAGAAGAAAAAAATCAGTTCTCTAGTCGAGAGTGCTAGAATAGCAGATACCCTGCTCCCAACAAACATCGTATCTACTTACACTTTCTTCTTTATTCACTTTTGGGAAACTGAGGATATTTATCCAATGTAACAAGTGTGGTTTCCTTAGCTATTAAATAATCGTAGGGTATTTCAGACAGACAAACATACAGATGAATATATCGTCTCGACCTTTAATACTAATCAGAATATATGTTTATCCTTGTCTTTTTCTGATTGTGACATACTTTTACAGGGTATTAAAAAACGAACAAGAATAACCAGCAAAAATAACAAGTTCAAAATAACTGAGCTCAACTGTGCTGAGCTTTCGATACGCTTATACGCTCACAATGCTGAAACAGAAAAGCACCGAAAAAACACTCACAAATTTATGATGGCGGTGGCAGAGTTTTTGTAATGAGAACTGTAATGGGAAGGTGTGAAGCTCAAGCAGCGTGTGTGAGTGGGTGTGTAAATGAAAGGGGGACGGGGTTAATGGTGAATAAGTTCTTAGGGTCGCGTGGGGGGAGCTGCTCAGTCGTAAACTGAGCGCAAATCCGATTAGCAGCATTCGAGCGAATTACATATTTACATTAATGCTTTCAAATTGTGTGCAATATTTTGTATTTGTATTTTAATATTAAATAAAGTTAGTTATAAAAAAAAATTAAATGAGGAATCAAAATTGATATTATTCACATATGTATGTACATAACAAACTCTTATACAATTTTATTTCAAGTAATTAATAGAAAATAGTTACAGATAACTCAAAATATATGTATATATATTTTTTTAAGTTTTATATTTATAAATTAATAAATAGATTTAAATACAAATTTAAATTCGCAGCTGTTATTAACAAAATGATATTTGTTACATTTGACAATTTATCTTTGACATTTTTAATTTTAAATTAACGAAAACAATTTATTGTAATTACTATTTGCATTTCCATTTCTGTTGAACTTTTGTAAAATGGTTTATTAACTTAATACTCGATAAATTATGGCAACATGGCCTGGAATAAATATATTACTCTATTGATATTACAAGACATATTCGTAGTTCACTCTGGCCGTAAATCATTCACGTGGAAGCGTCGCCATCTCCTTGTTTTGTTTTCGAACCACACAACACACAATTCCCATTCGTTTCATTGTCATCGCCTGGTGATCGACAGACTTGAAGAGCGACCGGTAGACAAAAGCTTGCTGAGACAAAGGACGCGGCTGCAGCTGAATGGCGAGAGGAACAACAATAATCTTCACAGAGCACCGTAATACTCGAAGAGACCTATAAACCTACCTATGTATGCATACATATGTACATATATATACATATGTATATGTATAAGAAATGCAGAACACAGACCGAGAACTTGCCGCTGTTTTTGCCAAATCAAGTTTGAAAATGCCGGAGCCCGTTTTAAAGCTGCATTCCGTCTCGTTGCCTCGTCTCCTTCCGCTCTCGCTGCTGCTGCTGCTGCTGTTGTTGTTGTTGTTGTTGCTGCTGCTGCTGCTGATACCCCCGTTGCCGTCCACAGGCTTCGCCCTTTTGTGGCCTGTTTGCTGGCAAGCCGGCAACAGGGCGTTGCTTGTTGCCGCCTCTGCCTCAACCTACGTTTGCTGCCTCTCTCTTTCCCCCTCTGCCACTGCCTCTGCCCTTTCCATCGGCCTGTGGCTTTAGCTTTTGTGCTGCAAAATCTCAGCCATCGCGTTTGTTGGTTTGTTTGTACTCTCCTCTGACCTCCGCACTCCGCACTCCACTCCCGTTTCCCCATAGTCTTCATCAATCCGTTCATCCGTTTGGTGCAGCGCTCTGTAATTAATTTGGCAGCTCCACGGCGGAGCAAAGAGAATGTTTAAAGCGGCAAAATATCGAATTACCATTGACAGACGTGTTGACGAACAGGCCAAGAGCTCCCCATTTAAACAGGGTGTTCCACTAGAGGGGCAAGTGAACTAGAAACTGAACAGGCCTGAGAGCTGCAAATTAAGTCGAAAGAGTACAAAAGTTTGAGAACATGAATTATATACAATCCAAAATCCAAATCGAATATAAATATTCATAATACAGCGATAGACAAATGAACAAGATCTAAAGCGGGAACTGAACTGGTTCAGCAAATTTAATAACTTGACGTATGAGTAAAAATGTTATTGAAAATTGAACCAGCAAACGGAGCTGGATCGCCAACAGTAACTGTGTGTGCTTAAAAAATCCAATGAATTTTCAAGTCGGAGGAGAACAAAAACAAAAACAGACCTCATTCAAAGAGCATGTACCAGGTGAAGTTCTACTTAATCTGGAAATAAAACCAAAAACTTTTATTTCAACTTAAACTGTAACAGGAATAGGAATGTTAGTTGCTATGCACCACAAAGCCCAACTACAACAATAACAATAACTCAATTAGTTATAGTAAAACTGTGAACAGTTTTAAGTTCAGATGGTCAACCCTTTTACGCTTTTGACTGACCGACCCTTCGTTAAGTTTGCATTCTGCGTTGGCTCAACTTAATTAACTTGCCGCTGCCGCTGTTGCTGCCAAGAGCAGCTCGGCTTACAAACAACACAGCAGTGAAAAAAATTCATTTAATTAAATTTGCATGAGAAATAAACAAACATAACAACATCATCAGAGGCAACGGCAGCGGCAACGGCAGAAATTGGATAGAGACGACGGAAAGAGGCACAATGCTTGTCAAACTGTATCTGTGGAAGCGAGGTAGCAACAGAGAGAGAGAGAGAGAGAGAAAGAGAGCGAGAGCGGGACAGGAAGTGTTCAGCGGTATTTTGTATAGGAACTGCCCCTGGTTATTTAACGGTGTATTAGCTTAGGTCAAAGCCTGAACAAAACTTGTTGCTGCGTTGAGTTTTAATAATAAAATTGTCTACTTGGTCCAAAAGAGTTGAAAACATATTCTAACTGAACTGAAAGAATGGCTAAATTTATACACCTTTTAATTTAAAAAGTATTTGGATTTTTTGGGTATTTTAATGAAATTAATTTTTAATATAAATCCTAATATTTAAATGAACTGTTTTTAGCTGTACAGCATCTACAATTACATCAACGAATCAAACAAATATTCATATTTTTATATATTTTTTAAAACTCAACTTTCAATCACCACTAGAACCACTTGAGAATTATAATGAAAGTGCAGTTATTATGTGTTTTCTTGTTTATCTACGTTACTTTCTTGTGCATAAAAATGTATCACTGTTAAATTTTTCGTATAATACCTAATTTCTCTCTTAAATAGTTTCCATTAGCACATAACTGAAATGTGTTTTTCAATATATCAGTAACTTATTGATACAAACGTTCGATGCACCTGTCGTATAAGTAAAATAAATGTTGAAAGCTATACGAGAAACCAATAAAACAAGAATCCGACCAGTGGTTTTTCAGTTCAACTGATAATGGGGAAATCCCCTTAAACCGCCGCGTTCATATCGGCCAACAAGGCAAACAAATGGTATCACAGAGCAGGAAGCCACATGAGCGGAAAATTGGAAAAACTGTGGAAAAATACAACAAGCGGGAGAAAATGAAAAAAAAAAAAAGAAAAACTGTGACTGGCAAATGTAAAGTGAAAAGCATACAAAATGCTGGGCAATTGCGTTTGGTCATGGAGGGGGGGGGGGGAGGATGGAGAGCGGAAGGTGGAATATAAAGTGAAATGTTAGACAAAGTGGCAGCCATACTCACACACACACACACACACACACACACATACACACATAGCTGCTGCAGGACATGTATGTAGGCGAAGCGCTTGCTGTAAACTTATACTTTGAGCAAACAAAAAAAAATGAAGGCAGCCAACAGGAGTCACACACATGAAGACGCACAATTACATCTGTGTGTGTGTGTGTGTGGGGCAGGCTTAAAAGGATATGTCAGGCCAAGAGACAAGGGAGGAGGCAAGCGGTGGGAGGACTGACTACTGACTACAATCGCAACTGCCGTGGCAAACTGTGAAAACTGTGACAATGTGCAGTCGTGTGTGTAAACAATTGTAATCCGGTAGAAAAATCACAGACAGAACAAAATCCGGTACCAAGCCGAACCTAACCTAACAAAACGGTATAGAAGTTCGAACTAAAAAGCCTACGAGACACAGTAGACAACAGTAGAGACAGATAGAGTAGGCGCAGTGTAGAGAGACCATAGAGCTTAGCTTGTAACACAATATTGAACATCAAATCGAAAAAGAATAAAGGACAAGCACTCGAAAAAAGGAATATGAGAACAGAGAACAGAGAACAGGATGAAGTGCCTTAAAGCAAATACAAACCACGATATCGATTCAATGGATATGTAGAAGCGGCGAGAAGAGCTGCATTTCAATAAGAATTGCTATCGATCGGAACTAGTTCAAATACACTTGACATCAACCTGACTACTTAGCTGTATTAGGAATTTATGCATCGACTATAATTATTGGGTTCTTAGCTATTCTAAGTTTATTTGGTTAATTACTCAAAGCCTTTTAAAAATGCTTAAATATTAATCAAATTAAATATTAATCAAAATAAACCAAAAACCGATCCTTAAAGTACTTTTTATTTTAATAAACTACAGTAAAAAATGTCCTTCATTCAAGAAATAAAATAAAATATTTCTTACATATTTTGATGTTTTTTAGAGTATGAGTGTGTGAGACATAGGCAGTAAAACAGAGAGAAAGTGAGTAGGAGATATAGAAATAACAACCTATATATACATACATATATACAATAATATCAATAAATAAATTTATATTTACTTATTTCTTATTTACTTACGCAAATATTGATCGTACTTGAGAAATTTCTATAAAATAAATCACATATGTACATATATAAATTTTGCATTAATACATTTTCTACTTATGTATATGCATTTATATTAATCATTACTTTTCTCTCTGTCTTTTTTCTTTGCAGGTGAGTAATGCAAGAAAAATTGTGTGCGATAAGAAACAGAATAAAAAGCGCGCAATAAAATCACATGGAAAAACACAATCTGTAAAATATCAAAAAAATATAAATTTACACATTTACCTCAGTGGACGTCACCTTTATGGCTTGTAAACAAAATGCAAAATGCAAAATAACAAAAGCAACAGCAACAAAAATTGTGAAGGTTAGCTTATAAATTTTATTTACACATAAATTAAATTTTTGCGTTGCTTTTTCATTGAAACACCGCCAAGAGAATGAAAAAAAAAACGAATAATAAAAATTAAATTTAATTGTTTAGATTGTTAAGCAATCTTCAAAATAGAAAAATTAAAATAACTTTCCTTGTTTCCAGCAAAAACAAGTTTTGAAGATTTTCTACATATATATGTATGTATATATATTTATATGTATATCGATTATATACCCAGCACGCAAATGTTCACACGTGCCACGCCCCTAACAAAAGCAACAATTGCAATTTTGTTGATAAGCTCAAATCTCCCCCCTCGCCCTGTCAATTAGCCTTCGCCTAGTTACGAAACAAGTCATTTAGTTGGTTCAGTGTGACCGTATTCTGTACAGCAGCATACTAAACAGCTGTTTCTCGCTCGCGTCTAACCTTAGCTAAAGCGAGAACAACAACAACAACAACAAGAAAAACAACAACAAACTACTGCAAAATGCTAAATCGACTCTGACCCACTGACATTATTTCGCTGTAGCGGCGATGATGACGACTGCAACTACTTAGACAGCAACAACAACAACAACAATAACAACAGCAATAACTAAGCAAAATGCAGTTTGTCAGCAGTTGGATTTCTGGGGCCGGTTATACAATGTCACACTGAAATACATACATATATACATATGTATATACTGAGAGAGCTAGAGAATGATAGCGACTACTGAGAGCGGCATTCGGATGCCGGAAAGAGATCGACCCTGTTCGTCTATTTAATATTATATTGTTTGCATTTATTGATAGGAATTTGAGATCTTGTTTATACCCTGTGGAAATGTATGGTAAATTTTCGATTTTTATGGATTATATAAAAACAATTAATAATCTTGATTATGTTCTATACTCATGTAAGATTAGAAAATTATAAGAAATATAGATCTTGAGGAAGAAACACGCGTGACTACTGCCTTTGCCAAAATTAAATTATAATTACTATGAGGCTACAGATCTCTATTAAAATTGGTTTTTATGCCTAGTTATAAATGCCATAAAAAATTAATCATTTAAATTCAACATGACATAATCACCAAATGTATAATTAACAATTAACAATTTTCATCAAGAAGTGATTTATAACTTGTATATGACAGTTTCTGATTACTGAAGCTAAGTGTATTTTGAGTAATGGGTTTGATGGGAGGCTTAGATAAAGTACAGATAAATTAAAATAATTACAAAAGGAATAAAGTGTATGTATGATGAGCAATCGAATAATTAATACAGATAACCTAAAAATAGTACATTTAATATATGTACATATATAGCAGATCAGCATCACTAACTTCTTACCTTGATGAAACATATCGATAATTATTTTTATCGATCAACGTTGTTTCATCATATCTTGAAGGTTGTAACCGCTTTTGGTATTATTTTATGTTCACTCAACACGAACAGGGTATCTATGAGTCGGGCACGCTCGATTGGAGTACTCTATACTGAAATTTATATTTATATTTTATTTTGTAGTTTTTGCACTCGTATGACCCTTTTTCACTAATTAATTGCTCTCTTAGCAAATTGCTTGCAATTAGTCGATATTTACCATTTGTTAATTTGTGTCTTTTTTACGTTTCCATTTATTTTTTGCGCTAAATAAAAAGTGAAAACTGTCATCGCCTGGCCTGACAATTAGTCAGTGAAAGTGAAGCAAAATCACTTTACCCCCGCTCCCCTTGCACCACCTCTACCTCATTTGTATGTTTAGCTTTTCGAATTGCAACAATTAAAATAACATAATTAATGAGTGCAAAGTTATGTGAAGCATAAATCAATGTCAATTAATTGAGTCGCATAATTGAAACTGATTCATGACGATCAGAAAAGCTATAAATATTACATTTAAAAATACAAAAAAATTTAAAGAATTTCGAAATAATTTTGAATGTAAGTATAACTTTCAAGAGTTCAAGACATAGGTGGATAATATATTAATATAATTTATAATTTTTATACAAAAAAGTATTTTTAAAAAATCAAATTAAAAAACCAACTTTTTTGTTGCTCCACCTGTGCCCACAAATGATATTTGTTTCAAAGTCAACGTGAATCAAGAAATACATAAATAAATAAAATAAGTAAATAAAAAACTTATTCAGCCACGAAGCTAATGCCAAAATAGACGAATCAGCAATAGCCAAAACACATACAAAAATCTGAATCATGCGACAATATCATATAAATATATTTTATGCTTTTTTGCAAAAAACGATATTTAAAAGACGACAAAAAAATATATAAAACAGCAATCAACAACAATAACAACAAGCGGCAATCGAAATACACTTGAACGTGAGTGAAACAAAATTCATGACCCACTTTATAAAACGCTTTTTCTTTCATCCATGACCCACTTTATTATTTGTAGCAATGATTGAGCGCGCGTGAGCGAGAGAGAGCGAGACAGAGAGAAAGAGAGAGAGAACAGTTCGACTGAGAGAAAGAGAGAGAGAATGCACTAAGCGCTCTGCTGAGCGCTGAAGCATATGTTTTATATTCAGACAATTAGTTGCTAAACTGCAGGCTTACACCAACAACAGCTGGGCAAACGAGGTGAGCCAGCCGCCGTTGAGACAATTGTGGGCGCTTCTGGGTGCAGGGGGAGGCTGGCACAAAACATAGCTGAGAACTGAGAGGTGAGAGCCGAGAGTCGAGAGCCGAGAGAGGCGGCTTAGTTAGCTCAGCTTTTTTAGTTAGGGGCCAGACAAGTGCCGGCCACATGAGTGTCTGTGTGTGTGCGTCTGTGTATGTGTGTGTTTGTGATAATGAATGTCAGTCAGTCGTCAGTCGGTTGGAGTGGCAGACAGCTAAAAAGCACTCGAAAAACCGCACAACAACTGAATTATGTGCATAAAAAAAGTGCAAAAAGTTTTCTCGTGGAGGTTAAGAGCATACAATACAAGTATATGGTATACAAAAAATAGAACTAATTTGAAATAAAAATAAAATTTCCAATTTTTTTAATTATTATTATTATTAATTTTTATTACTAGCATTATTTTTATAATTTTTATTATTATTTGTATTATTATTATGATTATAATTAATTTTATGTTTATTATTTTCATATTATAATTACCTATAATTCTGTATTTTTTTGTTGCTATAACCCACCCACTTAATAAATGAAAAAAAGTACCTTATTTAAATATGGTTATCAATAAAACATATCTATACATTGTATATTTTTGGAGCCTCGTCATTACAATATGAGTCAACCATTGAGAGCTACTCATAAAAAGTTCCACTTTTTCTGAGAAAAATGTATTTAAAAGATAGATAGAAGATAATGGAAGCGAAAGAATGAGAATCATTTGTAAAAAACAATAATATTTCAATATAATTTTTTTTTAATTAAGAAAAATCAAATTAGTTTTTTGAATAGAAAAATCTTTAGAAATACAAAAAAGTAGTTTTCTTAGGTAAAAAAGATATTTAGTTATATCACCATATAAAATAGGTTTAATTAATGATTTAAATATTCATTTATTATTATATTCGATATACTAATAATAATCGTAATATTTGAAGGCATATAATTTGTTTGCTGCAAAATGTTAACTAAAATAAATAAGTCAGATTTTAGTATTTTTGTAATATGTCTTTATCTCTGACACTGTAATTTTAGGGTATAAGAAAAACATAAAACAGTTTCATTACAAGAAAAGTGTGGAAACTGTGGAAGCATTGTTAGTGTTCTACCCCCTTTGTTGTTGTTGCGGTTGTTCTTGTTGTTGTTGTTGTTGTTGTTTGTCAGCCACATTGTCGCGCACTTTGCCAACGTTGACATTGTGGTCATTACAGCAGTTTCTGTTGCTGTTCTTGCTGTTGTTGTTGTTGTTGTTGTTGTTGTTGTTGCACATGTTTCTGTTGTCGTTTCTGTTGCATTTTGTCCACTTTATATTACATTTTCATTGCGCTTGTCATCGCTTGTGTTCGATACTGTTGTCACAGACAGCTGCCTGCTATTGTTTAAAATGTTGTTATACTACTCTTTGTTGTTGTTGTTGTGGTTGTTGTTGTTGTTACTCTCACTCGATTGCAATTAATTGTGACTGGCAACATCGACAACATGTTTGTGTGCGTTGGCCAAATTGGTTGCTGTCTGCAATCCCATCAGCAGCAAACACGACCATCAAATTAGATCAGCTTAGGCAACCCAAAAATTGCAGTGTTATGTGTATTACATAAGAAAACTTCTATACGACGTAACAATCTAGTGACGAACGCATAATGAAGCCCAACCATTTCTGATATCAAATTTTGTGACGAAGGATATTTAATAAAAGTTGCCAAGCTCTTATAAATACCTTTCAAGCAAGGTATAGAACATAACTGTATCTTCTGTGGCTTGGAAACTATGGGGCTGTCAATTTTAGCTTTTTTATATTTTTTCCGCTAAACTAGAGGTTTTTTCGAATAGCCGTTTTCCAGCTCATGATAGGCAGTAAGTCCACAAAGTTTTAGAAAGCTACCCACAACAAATTTTACATTTTAATAACTTATGATGGAGGAAACATTCGACGCGTATTTTAGACATAAATGTAGGAAAGAATTCCTATTAAAATTTTGTCTCACGCACTTACACCCCAAATTTCATGAGCCAGACACATTATCGAATGTCTTAGTATGCACTTTTAAAGTTAAAGCAATACCTTTCCATCGGTATATACTTCGATCTAATCTGTCTCATATTAAGTAGTTTTGAGATTTGGTTTGGTTTTGTATATTTTAGTAGTAAGTGCCTAAATGTGTTAGTGCGCTTTTGGCTTAAAACTATCTTTAATTGACTTGAGCTTTAAGCTTACGTAGCTTTTTTAAGTGCGCGTGTAAGCAAATATTTATTGACGAATCTATTTCTTGAATCAATGAAATACAAATATACATAAATATAATAAGTATGACTCATGCCTCCCCGTACTTATAAAAAAAGCTCACACGTGCAAAATTCAGGTTTTATTTTACACAGAATGCCCAATTTAAACAATTTCAGCATAATTTGCGTCGTCTTGAAATCTCATTTGGGGAATTTTATTGGTGCGCTCAGCTGCCGAGTTACGTCCCAGCGGCGACTCTGCATACAAGTCCAAAATCACGTAGACCAAAGCAAAATAACAAAAAACACACAAAATGTTTAAGCTTTGCCCCAATCAAAAGCAGTGGCTTCTTCTCTGAGTGACGAAAATGAAAAATTACTGTCTTATTTCATACAGTGCGTATGAGTAATCTGATGTTGGCTGCAATGTTTACAGATTGCAAGGTTGTGCTTACAACAGCATTATCATCATCATCATTATGGCCATAATCATTATTAATTTGTCTTCTGAGCTTGCTTAGGTGCTTGAGGTGGGAATTCTTGGTGAGCTATTAAATTTAATCTAGAATTTGAGCATATATTTTTCATAGAATTGTTTTGTCAGGTTGATTTCTTTTTTAATATTAAGTTGAAAAAGAGAAACTTTAAGATTATTTTTGATTAAGAACTTAGATTTTAGTATAATTTATTTATTTACATTAATTTAACTAGCTAATATATTTAGCAAATTAAATAAAATATCATAAGTATAAAAATCTGTAAAAGCTCATGACAGCTTTCAGTCAGATTAATTGAAGTTCCAACAGAAAATCCAAGCTTAAAGTTTGACTAAAGTCAGCTTTTAATCTATTTGTTTTAAACTTTATTGACACACACCTTAGTGACATTTCTTTTTATGACCTGTAATTTCTTCACCCACAATTTGTTGCAAGTGCTTTTTGACTACTTACAAACGGTTTTGGTACTCATCATCACTTCATCTCAACTCCACTCTTGAAGGGCAACTCCATTGCAGATGCCCCCAGCCAAGCGTTAACAAATTTGCAACATTCTGTTTCTGATATCTGTTAATCTGGGACCACCCAGCAAATAGCGCGTCTAGTGTCCAGCGACCGACTTCTCGATTTCTTTTCTTTAATTTTTTTTAATTACATTATATGCATAATGAAGGCCTCGACAGAAGTCCAAAGAGATTCCGAACACGAATGCGAATGCGGGCAAAATAATTACAGGCACTGGACTCAGAGTCAGGCTCAGTTTCAGCGATGTAATCAGCATAAAGCAGAACAGAATAGCAGGCAGGGGTTAAACATACTATTTTATTATGATATGCACAGTTGTACCCTGTAAAAATTAAATTACTTTCATTAAGAGTATGTTGAAAACAAAAGATATTTTGTTACTTATTTATTTTTATAAGCAAAGTAATGTCAATTTTAGGCAATACTATAAAATTGTAATGAAATAAATAAATAAATAAAGCAGAAGTACACAATATTATAATATATAAAAAATAGATAGGTTCTCCGATTTTTACGTAAACTCCTTTACCCTCCACTTACTTGTTCTGCGGGTCTGTTTTGTTTCCTATCTTTGTTTACTTTGTTAATTTATACAAAACACGTTAACAAAATATAATGTAAAAAAAAAAATTGTATTTAAAAGTGTTCAAAAAATATTACATTATTAGAAATAGAAATCCAAACCTACTGTCTTATTAGTGATTCAAAAATAAATATATTTTGTAATTAAATTTGTTAGTTATCGCATTGGTCTATTACTTTAGCTTAGCTTATTAAACCCTATTTGCCCCAACACTACAGGGCATTAAACGAATCCACAAGAAGAGTCAGCTCTACTCGCGTCGAGGGAGCTGAAACTAAAGGTGGCAGGAGGCTGCAGGTGACGGGCAGCTGGCCAAAAAAAAAGATGTGAATGGCCGCCCTATGCAACGAGCGCGAAAATGAGTGACGTACAAGCAACCCCCCCCCCCCCTCCCTTGGCCAACGCCGGATGGCTCCCTTGACAGGCGCAATAATTGTGCAGATTCTTTGGCGTTCTGTGGCTGACTTATTTTGTTCTGCTTACTTTGACAGGGTGACACATTAATGTGCCAGCTAGCTATGACGATGATGATAATCATATTGATAATGATGATGATGATGATGATGAGGTGGATTGTGATCATTATGACCATGATGATGATGCTGGGGCATTCTATTAGGCCGTCTGATTGACGCGATTAATTAAAGTAGCCACCGAATATAAAGCGCAGCGTTAATTAATTAAATTACAATTAATGCAGTTGCTGCGCTGTTACTGTTTTTGTTGTCGTTGTTGTTTTTGTTGTTGTTGTTGCTGTGCTTATCACTTTTTGCACTTTGCCATGTCACACAAATATACATATATACATATATATTATACCGACCATATTTATAAATATGTATGTATATTTATTTATACACAAATATACAAATATAATTTCAAAAGTTATCAATCGTAGGCTGATGAGGGCCGCGATATTTATAGCAATCCCAAGAGTCGAGTCGCAAATCGGAGAATCTCGGAAAAAATTCATTCGCTCATTCGTCTCGATTACCGCTAATTTCGCACCACCTCTGAAAAGGCAAACATTTGGTATATATGTAATACAAACATCGCTGAAAGCTGAAAATTGTAATTACTTGTTTCATTTATATATTACTTAATTTTAATTCACTTGCATGCTAGTTGGTCTGATTGTCTTTTACTGAGTTTTACCCAATTCTTGCAATAAATGTTGGACCAATTTGCCTTTTAAGCACCCCCAGATTTAATCTTTTTGTCTTTCAATATATTTTAATATTAATTATATAATTTTTAATTCAAATTTTTAAATTTAAATATTTTTTGTACATTTATTTTGATTTAAATTATAAATTTCAATTTTCTTTGTCTGGCATTAAATACTAGTCGACATTAAATAAATTAATAAATAGTTTGCAATGTCAATTTGAGTATTTCTGGTTTTTCTAGAAAATTTAATTAGCAAATGATTTTACCAAGAGCACATCAAGTATTTGAATCAGTATAAAGACGGACATATCTCTATTCTCCCTTCTTAATGATCTAATTAATTTAACATGAAAATGCCATAGAGACATTTATTGTTTCTAGAGAAACGCAAATACTTTATGGATAAATGTAGAAAAATATTTGTGTTTTAGCAATAATCATGCCATAATTCCTCAGTGTTGCCAGGCAACAATTTCTCACCCGCTGACTTGCTCAGATTATACCAAAAAATGAAAAATAAACAAATTGTTTTGCAACTCCTGCTGTGCCCCGGCCTTTCACATCTCCCACTGGCCGCCGCCCATGCCACAGTCACCACAACGTGAGTCAAATTAATGTTGTCAGTTTTGCTGGATGCTTCCTCGTTCCTCGGACCAGAGTCAGAGTCAGAGTCAGAACCTGAACCTCAACCTGAACCATAGCCACAGCCCGTTTCAGGCCTAGTCTGTGGGATTCAAGTGGTCATCATCGTTGTTGTTGTTATTGCTGGTGGCGTTGTCATGACTGCTTTTTGTCTTTAAAATTATTTTTTTTTGTTTTTCGCATGTATTTGGTTACGTGATTAATTGTTTACTTTGTGTGCCCAAAGTGTGGCATATTATTTGCTTTTTATTTACGTAAGGACCACTTGAAAAATTCGTTTGTATTTATCTTTATAATTTGGTATTTGTGTATTATTTTTTTGTTTTTTTGCTCTTTGTGAATGGAAATTTTAATTAGGCAATTTTGACATTTTGAACTGTGTGTAGGAAAATTTTACAAAGATTTTTCGAGCACACAGATTTTGATTTTATTTATCGAGTGGAAAAAAAGGTAATTGATTCAATAAAATATAAAAGAATGATGCCATTTCCATTTGTATTTAAATATATCAGAAACACTCAAATATTCAGTTTAATTTTGCTGATTTAATGCCTGTAAATTTGTCGGAATTTTAGAGTATTTGTTTGATTTCAACTTGAACTTATTAAATACGCTACCATAGAAGCAAATGAATTTAATCCGCATAAATTTGGCGAGTTGCAATAAAATATAATTGTATTTATTGGAACCAACTAGAGTAAAGTATATATATAAAGGTTATATTTGATAGTTTTCGATTTTGTTTTAAATGGGATGCGCAGCTGGGCTAAGGTTCTGGGCTAGGTAATCTAATCCAGAAATCTTTCTTTTCAAATTTGGTACCTAGCTTTTAAATTGTGGGAAATATGTATCGAGGATACATCTGTTTTCCAGTGCTTTTGGTAGCAGATAGAGTATAAGAATAAGAAACTGATTTATCTAAGAACATATTTGAGTTGTTATTAAAACTTTGGAAATCCAAATTAATTTGGAAACCAAGGCAAATGCATTGGTAAATGCTTCCTGCTATAAAGTGTATACAGATACATACATATGTATGTATGTATACATTTAGAAGCATTTAAAACACTTTTAGTCTGCGATTGGCAAATAATGCTAATCAATTGAGTAATAGAAAACTTCTAATTGAGGCAGCACATTAGCGAAGTTAGTAGAGAAGGAGGCCTATTTGCTAAATTTCGCAAAACATTTGCATTTTGTTTGGCGTGTGTGTGACTGAGGCCTTAAAAAATGTCAAAATAGACAACGCTAGAGGAGAGGCCAAAGTCAAGGTCACAACTTTTGCAAAAATTTAATGAAAAGCGAAAACTTTCCACTAATTTGAAATGAATTTTGTTTTGTTTGCTTTGTTTATGCAGGCTTAGCCCAGGTGACTTACCAGATCATTGGGCCTCACGTACAGCAACATCAAACGGATCAACAGCAACAGCAGCAGCAGCAGCAGCAGCAGCGACAAGCAACAGGCACAACATCAACATCAACAGCAGCAACAGCAACATCAATAGCTACAGCAGCAACCACAACAACGCCGGTTGCAATCTGCCGCGCTCATCGCCGGCCGCTGCGACCGCAGCCGTTACAATCCCAGCCACTGGCGGTAGCGTGGTAACTGGACCGGGCCCCGTCCCGGCACCGGTGGCCCAGCTGCAACACGGATTGGCGCCCAGCACGCCGCTGCAGCGTGCGACGGCAGCGAGCGGAGGCGCCGCCGTTGGTGCTGGCGCTGGTGTTACAGGCGCCTCGCCCTCACCCTCACCAGCAGCAGTTGCCGCTGCCGCAGCAGCAGCAGCAGCAGCTGCTGCCGGCAATCTGCTCACCCTGCACCAACAGCAGCAGCAGCTTCTCTACCAACAACAGCAGCAGCAGCAACAGCAGCAACAACAACAACAACTGCATCAGCAGATCAACTCCCATCATTCGCAACACAGCAAGGCAGCGGCTGCCGCCGCAACGGCACATATTGCAGCAGCGCTGCAGCGATCAGCCGCCATCATGAATGCGGTGGCATCGCCGATTCCAGCCAACTCAGCGACGTCGGCACGTAAGATTCGACGCAAAACTGATACGAAAATTAATTTGGTGAGTAAAGAAAATAAAACAATTAAAAGCTACGCATGATTATTTAGCCATAAACACTACAATATTAAATTCCTTGTATTATTTTGTTTACTTCCTGTCTTTTAATTCAATTAAATTGACATTTAGTATTACTTGTTTTATTTGTAAACGGAATTTATTTAGTAATACATCCTTTATTAAGCTAAATTAAATTTAAAAGTTTACTTAACAATTCTCTCTTTTTTATGAAAAATAATAATTTAATAGAATACAAATTCCAAATAAACAACTGTTTCACTCTGATGTCTCTATTGATTTAAATTTAAATAAGAAAACTATAAAAGTGATAAGTTTCTCATAAGTTAAGTTGGTGCTATGAATACTACCAGCTAATCGAAAGACTTTAGGTTCGATTCCCAATTCGAAAATTTATGTTTGAAGGAGTGTAGATTTTAGTTATTAAATTATGAATTATTCACACATTAAATTAAATTTTCTTTAAATTCAAATCCAAATCGGTTTACTGGAAAAATACATATAACAAAAATAATAATCATGTTAATATTAAAAATGTATGATTTTTATTAAATATTTATTTATCAAGTCAATTGTCTCACACATAAAAATTGTTTGTACCATTTTGTAGCCGCAATCACAAATAAACAAATGCAACAATGAGAAACGACGACGTGAAATGGAAAACAATTATATTGAGCAGCTCTCCGAGTTTCTGCAACTCAATAAGCGTGGAGATATGACCTCAACGAAACCGGATAAGGCGGCAATATTAAATCAAGTGGTTCGAACGGTAAGTCACCCCCAAAAACCCAAAGTAATTATTCTGCATTTTTATAAGCCACAAAAACAACTGTTTGGCGACAAAACTCATCAAACAAAACTAATAAGCAAAATGTTAGACAAGTTGTTGTAGCACCCTGAGGGAACTGCGGCTCTCTGCCTGGAATAACTAATGATCAATTAAGAGAGACAAATCCCCAATGTAATTTCCATGCAGTTTTCCTTTCTATGGCGACACTCGCGTTTCAATTAAAAACCAATTATTTTCAAATTGACAGCGTACCGAAAACAAAAAAGAGATTAAAATAATACGCATAGAGGCGACATAAAGCCCAAAGACCAGAGGACCCGACCAGACTTTTCGACTGACGTAATTTTGCCTGCAAGAATTTAATTAATATTTTTATTTAATTTACATAAATTTATTTATGTTTCCATTGGCATGACATGCGGTGAGGTTAATTCCCCCCCGTCATGTTATTTTAGGCTCTCTTTTTTTTGTTTTTTTGAGTATTTCTTTTATTGGTTTCAGGTAGCCTAAGCACTTTATTATGCAAATTATAAGCGCCACGCTTTGCCGAACTTCAAAAACAAAATTAAATGAAATGCGGCAGCGACAACACAAACCACAACAAAAACAAAAACAAAAGCCAAAGAATTTAACAAAAACCCAAAAACCCAACAACAAACACAGTACATAATACATAATACACAATTTTATTAAACTATACAGCGAGCGCAAACTAAACACAAGTTAATGTAATTAAGTGGGGGTTAGAACATCTCTATTAGGTATACATATATTAGGGGTATCGCCGCATAAATATTAAATAAATTCAATTATTTGCATGCGACGATGCGTTGATTTATGGCTAATGAGGAAGCGGCAGCTGAAGCTCATTTTGGCCAGAATTAATCTCATTTTTACTGCCAAAGGGAGGCAGTTATTTCCTTTATTAGTTAACCAATGCAATTACGATGCCAAATTAATTATAATTAATTGTTGAAATTGTATTTTAATTTACAGTTGAGCCAGATAATAGTTTCGAAATAAAATATAAATATAAATAAATATATGTACATATATTTAAAATCCCTTTTATAATGATAGCAACTAAGACATAAATATCAGGGGACAATAATTAGCCAGAAAAATTAACTTGAATCTTGCTATACGCTCAATATGCATATAAATACCGGATTAAAAGCCTGCTAGGAATCCCTAAAATTCTTTATTCAACTTGCTTTAAATATTGCTATACTCTTAACACAGGTGTACCACTTTTATTGCTATACCCTTGTAGAGGGCATTATAATTTAGTCGTGAAGTTTGTAACGAATTGAGGCAGACATCCTCCCATAAAGTAAATATATTCTATATTCAGTATTTTCTTTCTGTTTCTATGCCAAATTAGTCTCACAGCTTTAAAGCTATATTGTTTAAACTTGGGCGTATAACTCTCATAGAAACAATCAGTCGAAATATGACTTCTTGTATGAACAAATTTGTATCCCAAGATATCCCGACCAAGCTCAGCAGTTACAATTGATATTTACATTAATAAACAAATTCTTTTTTGTTCAGATTTGTTTATAAATATAAGTTCTTTCTCTCACATGCCCACAGTTCAAACATTATTATATTAATTATTATTATTTGTATTTAGATGCCAGAAATCTAAAAATATACAGCAACGGCTAAGGCTTGAGTTGCTAAGAGTTGCCGATAGTGCTAGCTTTTTGCCGCTTCTCTGTTATGCTCTTCTTTTTGCAATCGTGTTTGGCTTTTAATTATGTATGTATCTATGTATGTATGTACATTGTACATATGTATAAGTCGAAACTTTGCTTACCTGGCTTGGTCACTCGAGTCGCGGCTGCTGCTGATAGTTTTGAGTGTGAGTGTGAATATTTGAGCACGAGTGAGAAATAATACTCGTATAGCATGAGCATGAGAATCGATCGCATTTTATTTTCGGCAGCACATTTGGCAGAATCACATTCTAATGCGTCAGCTAAAGCTTAGATAATTTGAAGTTCTTGGAAAAGCACAATGTATGCAAAAATAAAGTGAAAAGGAATTTTATTTTATTATTATTGTGCAGTGGTCACTGACAAACGTCAGCCTACATATTGCCATTTTGAATATTTCATTGACAATATGAGGCGGACGAAATTAGATCCGTCGACATTTTGGTAGCAATATCCGATCGCATTGAGTATGAAGAATTTTTTTTTTTTATTTAATTTTTTTATTCCCTGTACTCAATGATCCGATCGGTAATTGTTCCGGAAGCACCCTTTTCAGTTTACTAACTGTTCATACTTCTGATAGTTATATTAAAAAGGTTGAAAAGAAATAAATATATATACATATATGTACACACTGTTTATGTAACTACTTTCCAGTAGATAAATGAGATATATTTACTGAAACAAGAGCTCGATAAAAATGAATTCAAGCCAGGTGATTTTAAAAATGTTTTCCAAAGTTGAACTATTACTATAATATAGTCATCTAGAAATGAGTTTTTGTATTCAAAACTTTTTTGAATCCAAGATATTCCAACCAGACTCACCAGTTAGAGTACTAGTTTTTGTATATTAATAATTCAATTTAGAGGTAAGAAAGAAAGCCGTTCTTTCTTGGTGTAAGAGCAAAGAAGTCTGTTTATTAATTTCAGATCGCACCTCACCTCATCAGCTACATTATTATGAACACAAACTCTCATTATTTTTCCAGACAAAAATTATACTTACCCCTTTTTTTTGTATTTTGCGGGGATCTGTTTCAGTTTTCGGTTGTTTTTTTATTGTCTGCTGCGTGGCTTTGCATCTGCGTTTTTTAAAAGCTCTCACAAAAATTCGCACATTACCTGATGCGATCAATTGAAGCTACCTACAGGCCAAAGCCCGCAAAAAAAAGAACACATACATAAATACATTTAAAGAACATATGTATGTATTCGTCATTGCATGCTCCGGTTCGTGTTGTTGTTGTTTATTTTATCATTTGACTGATATTTTCGGAGTGCCTTCACCCCAAAACAAAAAGTGTGTGCCCGTTGGCTTGAGCAACTTTTCCTGGTTGGCTGGCGTACAAATAAATGTACAAACATACAAAATATACTCACTGACACAGATGTGAGCTTCTTTCCAAACAAAAAGAAGTAAAAGCTCGCTCTGCGCTCTCTCAATTGCACTGGCAGATCAACGAACTGCGTTCGCTTTTCGGCGATGACGTCGCACTTCGCAATTTCATATTTTGTTGTTATTTTGATGTGTGCAGCAGCAACAGCAACGGCAGCTTCTTTGACGCCCTCTCACACAAGGTGCAAAGGCAATGGGTGATAACAAAACGCGCACTCACACATGCACATTTACGCGTACATATCACACGTGAGCCGGTAAACAAACGGCAGGAGAGCAACAGCCGAGCTGAGCGCAGCGTGAGAGCGCCAGAAAGAGAGCAACGCTTCGTCAGCTTGCGCCTTCTTTGTTGTTGTATTCGCCATTTTCGTCGTGTTTTCGGGTTTCTTTTTTTTTAATACAATAATACAATTGCATCAAAAAATGTGTGCTTAGTATTTCGGCAACTTTGTGACAGTGCTGAGTGTGCGCAACGTTTCTGTGATTTTATATATTGTATATATTTTTTTAACCAGCATTTAAAAGTGAGTAATTCTGTGCTGTAAACAAAACAGTTTAGTGCGACACACATACATATGTATACACACGAAAAACAACCAAAACAGCAAGTAAAATTTTGTTAATGCAAGCCAACAATACTATAAGTGAGTGACACGCGCCCTCAAGTTGATTGACCTTGAGAATGTTGTGAAATTTGTGTATGTCTGAACTACGTCTTAAAACTTTTCGAATCAAACAGTAATATTACAATAATATATGGAGTCTGTTTATTATGCTTTCCATTGAAGTGCTTTTGCTGAGTTTTGTTGTGCTTCAGCTGTGCGTGCAGTCGCGTGTGTGTGTGTGTGTGTGCTTGTGTGTATTTCGCCTGTGTCAATGACTCAAAAGCTTAAACGCGCGCGCAAAAATTTGCGTGTTGAAGTAAAAATATAACACACACACACACCACAGGAGAAATGAGATGAAATGCGGTTTATTGCACTTCATTGTGTAAACAGAATGAGCGTAACACCGACGCACGATGACCAACGCGAGTTTTTATCTCTTTTTCTCTTCTCGGAGAGTCAGCCAGCCAAAAGCTTTGCAAATAACAACAGCAACAAAAACGGCAAATGTTGTCGATCACGATGCGAGATACATACATACATACATACATACAAACATATGTATATTAATTATTATGAGTGGAGCTCTGTGTTGTTGTTGCTTCAGTTCTGTTCCGTTTTGTTGTTGTCGTGCATAAAGTGAGCACAACAATTTTGTGCATACAGAGAACATTTCCGCATTGCAAAATGTTTGGATACAGATAGAGATAGCATTTGTGATTTCTGGATATCTACGAAATAATTATAAGCTTGTGTGTGTGTGTGTGTGTATTTGAGCATACCACACATAATATCCTCACATGCTTATAATATTTACATATAATGTACATATGTATAATAATACCATAATATCCCTTTAAAATAAAGTTATAAATAACAATACAGTCTTATTTAAAAAAAGTGATATTTTGAGTAATAAAATATTTAGTTGGTTAGAATGAACAATTTTGGAATATACAAAATATACCACTCTAGTATAACCGTAAAAAACATCATTGATTTATCATGCTAATTGCAATTTTTATAATTTCAGTATCGTGATATTTGTGACAAAGGCCAAAGCCGTGATATATCCTCAACATCTACCAATAACAACAACTCCACAACAACGACCAACAACAACAATAATAATAACAACAACAACAATAACAACAACAACATCAATAATACAAATAGCCACAAACCGCAAGCAACCTCAACACGGTGCACCCGCTGTGCGACAGACAACTGCTCGATACACCCTGTGCAACAGGGCGAGGTCTCGTCAACGGAGCCACCATTGCCGGAGCCATCGCTGCTGAACGGTCAGGTGCCTGAAATATCCGCTTACTTCGAAGCACTCGAGCACTACATTAGCTCGGTGGGTTGGGTCCTGCTGCAGGTGAACGCGAACGGCATCATTGAGTCCTGCACGCAGAACATACGCGAACTGATCGGCTATGAGAAGCACGAGCTCTTCCATCAGCCCCTCTACATGTACCTCTATGCGGGGGATCACGCCAAACTGGAGCCGATCATAAACAACATGTACAGCAGCAACAGCAGCAGCGGATCCGTTGGCGGAGGAGGAGGAGGAGGTGGTGGTGGTGGTGGCACTAGTTCAACCGGCGCTGGCTCAGTTGGCGGCTGGGGTGATCTCGATGAGCTGAACAACGGCAATGCATCACAGCAATCGGCTGGCTCCAATTCCAGCTCCAGTGCGGGCAATGGAGCAGGCGGTGGCGCTGGAGGCGGTGGTGGTGGCGGTGGCGTCGCTGCAAGTAAATCGAAGCGCAGCATTTCCACCAAGGTGCGCATGCTAGTCAAGGACACGCGACCAGCGACACAAACCTCCTCCAATTGCGATGCCATGGACCAGAAACCGCTGCGGCAGTCCGGACAGCAGGACAAGTATGAAGAGGTCGTGTTGATAGCGGCGCCAGTGAAGGGTGAGTCCCACGAATTGTTACTCTGGAAGTGTATCAGTTATATATCAGTCATCTTTTGAGAGGGTCTCTTAAAAACCGGTTCTCTATACAAGAACGAAATGTTGAGTAACTTGGATGGAATTCATCTTGGAATTCAATTAGAAATAAAAAAAATAATTTAATCTTGTCAGTATATAAAATACAAACTTTTCAAGTTGGAGAAATTGATAATGTCAAATATTAACGATATAACAATATTATATATATATTCAAAATATATATTTTTTAAAGGAACAGCAAGTTTATAGTCATAGAAAGAATATATCTAGGATTCACTGGTTTTTGACAGATTAATAAAACTTAACTACATTATACGTAGCCTACTATCGAAATTAAATCAACTTAACTTGAGGCTGGCTTTAAGCAAAAACTGTTTATAGAAATAATAATATTCAGTTGTCAGTTTTTGTAGGAAAGTGCTGAAAGAGTTGAGGTCTTATTTTTACAAGAGAAAACTAGTGATAACGAAACTGAATTATATTTCAAGAAGAACCTAAGCGAAACTTAATAAAAAAGCCCAGGACAATCGCAATTCTGAAACTAGTTCAATAAACCACTACCAAAAGAATGACTTTCGGTTAGATGGCAATTCAAATTCTTTATTAAATTTGTCGCTTCATTTTAATCAACACTTTATTCTCACTCCTGCAGACGACGCGGATGCGAGCAGCTCGGTGCTGTGTTTGATCACACGGCCGGAGGATGAGTCACCGCTAGAGATCAATATGCAGCAGCATGTGCATCAGCAGCCGATTGAGCAGATGACCTTCAAGCTGGACGTGCACGGGAAAATACTCAGCCTGGACACGACGGCGCTGCGTGATCCCTTCAAGCAGCATTTGCAGACTTGGGTGGGTCGTCTTTGGCAGGATCTATGCCATCCGCACGATCTTTCCACGCTCAAATCGCATCTGCGTGACATTCAGGACTCGGCGACGGTGCATTCACCCGGCAGCTCCGGCGGAGCTACGGCCGCCGGTGGTGGCAACCCTGGTGGTGGCTCCATCTCGAACGTGGTATCACGTCCATTTCGTTTGCGTCTCGGCGCCCCCGATGTCTATGTGCATGTGAAGGCCAATTCGAGACTGTTCCTCAATCAGACGCCCGGCGAAAGTGATTTCATAATGTCCGTGCAGACGCTGCTCAACTCGGAGAACGATATGAACAGCAACAACACCGGAGCGGGCAGCGGATCCGGCTTGAGTTTAAATCAAATGTGCGCCATGTCGCCGGGCTCCTCGCTGGCCAGCACGCTGGTCAATACGCTCTCCATGGAGGCGCTTGGTCACAGCTCCTCCACATCCTCTGCTCAGCTGCTGCCCACACATCTGCTCGGCGGCCTTGTCGGCGGCGGTCAGCACAACAACAACAACAGCAACAACGGCAACAACAACAACAGTGGGACGGGCACACAGGCTACCAATGTGGGCGGACCGCTCATGAGCTCGGCCATCATCAATGGGAGCGGAATGCAGCAGCGTTTGGGGAATGCCTCCGCCGCTGCGAATTCCTCGGCAGCGACGCTTGTGAATGCTTTCACCGCATCGCCGGCGCCTGGGGAGCATTCGTTTTATGGCACCGATGCCTTCGAGTTCGATATCGCACATTCCTCGTTCGACATGGATCCCAGCGGTGGCGTTGGCGCCTGGCCCGATTCGCGTCCCAATTCGCGAGCCTCTGTCGCCACGCCGGTGAGTACGCCGCGTCCGCCATCGGGTCATGGCTTCAGTCCGGCTGTCTGTGCCTCGCCAGCGACGCCCTATCAGCTGTCCTCGCATTCGGCGGCCAGTTTGCCCTCGCCGCAGTCGAATGCTAGCGCCAGTGCCGGCGGCAGCAGCAGCTACGTTTTCAATTTTCACTCCTACGAGCCGACGGACAGCAAACCGGATAAGGAGCAGCAACAGCAGCAACAGCAACAACAACAACAAAACAGCAACAGCAATGCCAACAGCAACAGCAGCAACAACAATAGTGCTTTAATGGGCGGCGGTCTGCCCAATGGCGTCGGCGGTTTGCTGCTCACCCAACAACAGCAGCAACAGCAGCAACAACAATTGCAGCAGCAGCAACAGACGCCACCACTGCAGGAATCTTCGGAGCGACTGCGTCATCTGCTGACCAAGTCGCAGGTGGCCGGCGGTCTAGGCGATGAAGAAAAGGTAACTTAATTGTCATTTAAATTGAACTAGTTACTATACTAGTACTTAATTCCAAGATTTATTTATTTATTTTATGAGCTACGGTTTTATAAACCATAAACGGTTTAAATCTTTAGTTGAATTTCATTCCAACTCAAAATGTGTGCCAATATACATACATATGTATAACGGTTGATGCAAATATATGTAACTGATAATGCATTTCAACTCCTACATACATATATACATGTATAGTTTTTCGATTACTTTTGGTACCGAAGACTCAAAATCAAACGTTTTGAAACCAAATAATCAAACCAATGAGTTGATTGGAATCGAAAATTGGATCAAGCTTGTTTAATTGAGTTTAATGAAAATAATAATATAAACTAGTTCTCTAACTAAAATTGCCTATATTTGCCAAGTACACAGTTCAAATTATATATTTTTTAAAAGTTTTTATTAACATGTCTGTCAGCCTCTTGAGATCTTATAGAACATATTTAATAATTTCAACGAGAACTTAATCGATATTTCGATTTTAATTGATACTTTCGATTTAATTTCATCAGAAGGGAATTTCATTTACCTTAAATTGACAGCAGACAATTAAACTAGTTCGAAAGAAAATTAATCATATAAATTAAGTGCTTTAGCCAGAAACTATATTAAAAATGTTTTTACTCCATTTGTTGCAGTACTTCAAGCAAGAGTGCAGCGAGGATGAGAAACTCAATGTGGGACCCGCTGGCGGTCCAGCGGGCAGCTTCAAAATGGGCGGACAGCCGAGTCAAATGGGCATGTTCGGACCACTTGGACGCGGAGCAGCGAACGCGTCGCTGCTGCAGAAGGCGGGCAACTCCCAGAACCCGATGCTGCTCAAGGTGAGTTAAGAGGGGGCTTGAAATATTAGAAACATTCGTAAACTAATGATTATTCTTTATAGCTGCTGAACGAGAAGAGTGAGGAGGATGATGGCAGTGGGGGTGGTGGTGCGGGCACGGGCACCGGCACAGGCGGACCTGGAGGGCTGAACAATGCGCGGCAGAGCGAACTAATGCGTCAGCTGCAAAAGGATGACGGCGGCAGCCATGGACCAGGACATGGCATGCTCGGCGGCAGCGGTGGTGGTGGTGGTGGCAGTGGCGCCGCCATGAGCAACGAGGATCTCAAGCGCATGCTCAAAATCCAAAGTGATCCGGCAATGAATCGCAAGCGTTCGCTCAACGAGCCCGATGACGACATCTCGGCCAAGCGATCGGAGGATAAGCCCAGCAAGCTCTGCTCCCAAAATAAAATGCTCGCGAAGCTGCTGCAAAATCCCATCAAAATTCCCAAGGCGCCAAATAAGGAGCATCCGCTGCAGGTGAAAACGCTGCCGGATATCACCAGCTCCTCGGTGAACAATGTGAGCAGCTCGCTGTCGGCGCCGGGCAATCTCATAAGTGCCACAAGCGGACCCAAAGCGGCAGCGGTAGCAGCCAACAATCGCGCCCGCAAGCAGCAGCAACAACAGCAACAGCAGCAGCAGCAGCAACAACAACAGCAGCAACAACAACAACAACAACAGCAGCAGCAGCAGCAACAGCAGCAGCAGCAGCAACAACAACAGCAGCAGCAGCAACAACAACAACAGCAACAGTCAACGCCACAGCAAAACGATGTCTACCTCAGTCAGCAGCAGCTGGCATACCAGCAACACCAGCAACAGCAGCAACAGCAACTGGCGACAACAGCAACTACCTCAATTATAGCGGCCTCAACGTCAGCGGCGGCAGCAGCTGCAGCAGCTGCGGCGGCCGCGGCGCCCGATATGGAGCTGTCTAAGCTGCTGGACAGTGTTATGGATTATTATACGGATGACACGCCCATTGTGACCGCAGCGCCCTCAGAGGCTTCGGCCATCAGCGATATACAAAAATCGCTGATGCACGATGTGGAGACTGCCGCCTTTGGCGTGATGAATGTCATGAATCCGCATTTGCTCATGTCACAACATCAACAGCTACAACTAGCACAGCAGCAGCAGCAGCAACAACAACAGCAACAACAACAGGCGCAACGACAGCAACATTTGCAGCCACCTGCCTATCCAGGCATGCTGGGACTGCAGCAGCAGCATCAACAGCAACAGCAGCAACAACAGCAACAGAATCAACAGCAGCAGCATATAATGCGCCAGCAACAGTTGCTGGAGGCAATGCGCAATCATGGCGGCTTTCAGCCGCCACCGCCTATGTATCCGGCGCGTGGGCGTGGCCCCATGAATGCCGTGGCCACGCCTGGGGGCGGCGTTGTGCTGCCCAATCAGCAAATGCGCAACATGCGTCAGCAACAGCAGCAGCAGCAAAAGGAGCGATTGCTGCAGCAGCAGCAAAAGCAACAGTTGCTGGTGCCCGAGAATGCAAGTGAGTTGTAAAAAACAAACTATTACTACAAATATTTCATGTATATGTACAAAACTATTACATTTTGTATTCAATATAATTTAAATATATATATTTAAAAACTAATATTTTGACCAAGCTAGTGGCTGATCCGATTTTTTGCTTCTAACAGTAGTGTATATAGCGAAGTCGGCTAGATCGGAACATAATTTTAAATAGCTCCCATAGAAC
The DNA here is from genome assembly GCA_035045305.1 of Drosophila maculinotata. Classification (NCBI taxonomy): domain Eukaryota; kingdom Metazoa; phylum Arthropoda; class Insecta; order Diptera; family Drosophilidae; genus Drosophila; species Drosophila maculinotata. The sequence continues at coordinate 138,097 of JAWNPD010000414.1, forward strand.
GATTGGTCTGTTATCAAGCAAACTAAACCTCTAGACGAATTAACAACCCAGTGACGAAAGCATATTCAAGCTCAAAGATTTCTGATATCAAATTTATTGATATTGAATTTCATCTATGTATAAACAATTTGAATAAATAAAAATTGTGCGCAAAAAGCTGCAACTTTTTTTCAACTGAAAATAAACTTATTCAAAGTGAAGACTGTGATCAGAATATTTTATTTTATTCCTCCTAATTTCCTAGTGGTTAAAATTCAGTCATAATATATATACATATGTAAATTTACTACAAACCTGCATTAATTATATTAATATACATATATCAGGGACCGCAAATAACGGTTATGGAGTAAATTTTCAACTAAAAAAATCATTGGGTAGGAGATGATATTTCAATGTATGTTTTTTTTTATAGACTTGAAATAATTAATGATCCGTAATTTTGAATTTTTATTGTTGACTTTTGTCAATAAAAATCAAACCTAACTTATATAAATGATTTTTATAACAAAAATCCTAAATAATTATTAAAATTCATTTTTAAAATAACAATCAAAAATTATTTTTACAATTGATTTTTAAAAATATAAATTTTAAATAGTTTTTTTAAATGATTTTTACAATTATTTAGCAAAGCTGTTACGGCCCCTAATATATATATGAATATATTAATATTTATAATCTCTATGCAAGGGTATTTATTTTAAATCTGGTTTTTATTACGATTAAACCAATCCTTTCGTCCCTTTTCAGCTGGCATGAATGCAGGCATCAACAATATTGGCTCACTACTGAATACAACAGTGGCGCCAAATGTGTCGCTCTCAAGGACCAATCTGCCGGCCGACGCACAGCTGAGTCCAAACTTTGCGCAAGCGCTGATGCAGCAGCAGCTCAGTCCTGGACGCAGTGCACCCTACAGTCCGCAGCCCAATCAAGGTAAATATTTGAAGAGATCTAATAGGAATATAATAATGCTCACTAAGCTTCTATATGCTCCATAGGCTATGCGCCGCAGTTTGCTCAAAACGCGCAGCGTCTGTCGCCGCAGCAGCAGCAGCAACAGACTTCACAGCAGCAACAGTTGGCGTATGCGTTGCAACAGCAACAACAACAACAACAGCAACAGCAGCAGCAGCAACAACAACAGGCTGGCGATGGAGGACGTTCCAACACGCCATATGGCAGTGGCTCCGGCCTGCAATCGCCGGGGATGCAGAGCAGTCCACAGCAATGGCCCACAGCTGGGGGTGCAGCCGGTGTTGCAGGTGGCTCGGGTTCTGTTGGTGGTGGACCAGGTGGACCGCTGCCAGCCGGCAATGCTGGACGCTCACTGCAGCAGCACAATAATCCCTTGCTCATTGCGCAGCTGCAGGTGAGTGGCAAAGATTATGCACTGTCCAATGATGCACAACTAATCTCCTTCCACGATGTCCAGAGCAACTACAATGCGCGTCAGTACCAGCAGCAGCAGCAGCAGCAGCAGCAGCAGCAGCAACAGCAGCGACGCGGACTCAATTCACCCGGTGCCGTCGGACCCGTCAGCAATGCGGCCGCAGCGCTGCAGCGTCAAAACTCCTTCCAGTCACAGGGCGGCAGTGGCGCCACCACACCCGACGGCAGCAGTGGACCAGGCGTCGTTGGCCTTGGCGTCGGCTTTGGCGGCGGCCCACAGTCGCCCTATGGCGTCGGCCCAGCAGCCAATGCGTTCCAGCAGCAGCAGCTGCAGCGCCTGCAGCGACAGGGCAGCGTTCCACAGGCGACGCAACACTTGCCAGGTGAGTAACGCCCCATAAGTCCGAGGAGCCCCTCTAAGTCTCGTAACGGCTGAGCCCATAGCCCGAATCTGCGTCTTATACCCTAGCCTAGGCCTAGCTTTAGCGACCCAGACCCAAAAAAAAGTATAAGAGTACGCAAAAAAAGTAAAGAAGAATATTATGTATTTTATTAGATTTTCTACGACAGCTGGTTCCAAATGAAGGCGGAACTAGTTTAGTAAAACGAGTTGAAAGTTTTTATTTTGTTGGAACTAGTTTCAAATATAAGTGTTATTAGTTAAAAAAGTGCGCGAACTATTATTAAGTACACATACATCTGTATATAAAACGCGTTTACAGCTATTCGACTGGAACTAATTTCGAATCGGAGTGCATCTAGTTCAGAGCTAATGTCAACAAAATATACATACATATAATTAATTTATAACCACAACTTGCCTTGAAATACATAGTATCAACTAATTTCACATACTATATACAATTATTCCCAATTTAAGGTTAAATTATGTAACTAACTAATAATAACTGACATAACTAGTTTCGATGCCAGATCTGACTATAAATCTAGTTGCACTAACTGATTACAAATGTGTAGTTCCACGTAAATTTTGAACTAATTTCAACTATGCAGCAGAACTAGTGTCAGCATTTAATTGAAATACTGAATTAGTTCAAACAATACAAATTACTTAAATACTTAAACAATCTCCAAATGTACAAAACTAGTTCCACTTAAATGAAAACATTAGTTTCGGTTCCACAAGGACTTCAAAACTACTCCGTTCGAATGCAGCGTGAACTAGTTTAAAACTTGCCGCTTGCTATAATTACTGTACTAAATAATCAATACATAAACAGCTTTCAACACCAACACCGTTTCACACACACATACACACACACACACACACATTGTTAATATTTGACTAGTTTTTAACCAAAGCCAAACAAATCAAACGCTTAACCGAAACAGGCTCAACGCGTTTCGGGTTGTCGCCTGGCAACAACAACAACAACAGCAACAACAGCAACCACAGCAACCACAATGATAATGCAGCTGCCGCCGCTAGTCAGCAACAACAACAACAACAGCAACACCAACAACAACAGCAACAACACCAGCACCAACACCAGCAGCAACAGCAGCAACAACAACAACAGCTGATGAACGGAATGAGCATGTCGCCACATCCGGCCATGATGGGCGTAGGCGGGATGGGCAGTGGCGGCGGCAATGGCATCATTGGCCTGGGCGGTGGCGGTGGCGGCGGCAGCGGCAGCAGCAGCAGCAGCGGTTATGCAGCCCTAGCTGGCTATGGTCAGGCGCAGCAGGCGAATGATTTCTATGGTCGAGCGCAGACCGGTAAGCCGTGTGCTCACATTTAAACTCTCTCTCTCTCTCTCTCTCTCTCTCTCTCTCTCTGTCTGTCTATCTCTATATGTACCTTTACCTCTCTCTCTCTCTGCTCGCTCACGCGCTCGCTGTAATCACGTGTCATTCCTTACATATATGTATATGTGTACATATATATATGTATATACATATATATCAAAAATTCAAGCTAATCATTGTGTATATATATAAGCAAAAGAGAAAAACTAAATACCCTGAAACAATCCACACATTTTGTACATACAAACTAAACTTAAATCCTTGGGTCCAAAAACAACAACAACAAAAAAAGAAACACATACACACACATCTATTGCCTAACCACATTTGCAAGTTTTGTATTATCGTATAATTGTACTATATACATTTATATATGATCTTGTATATAACCTATGTCTATTTGCATATAAGTATTAAATGGTTAGCTTTTAAGCGCTGCACCCCACTGTATTAACCCATGTAAAGACTTTAGCTACATATATAGCAGAGACCCCAAGAACCGAGTCGCCAAACGTATATAATCATTATAATATTTGGGAAACGCATATCTATATATATATATATTTATCGTATATGTTTAGTTTTAATTTGATTTTTTTAATTCAATTTTTACATGAACCCAACTTGTGAGTGCTTTGAATGGAAATTTCAGCTGTGTTGATATTCGATGTAAATAGAGTTGATAACAAAAATTAATTTATATAATTAATGAACATACAAAAAAGTGTTTTTTGTTCTTGTTTATTTTGGAAAATACGTTTAGTCTGGTCTTATCTTTTAAAAATACATGTATTATGAATTCATTATATCCATATAATGTAAATGCAATGTAAATAATAATTCTTTATCGACGCAAGAATATAATTTGTGGAATTGGTATTGTAATATACCATATTTTCAATATTATCAGTAATATTTCACAGTTATTTACCAAATAAAAAATATATTTGAGCTTTTAAAACGGATAAAGTATGCTTCAAAATTTAAATTTAGATCCAAAACCTACAAAAAAATGACGGTTTATATTTTGCCAGAACATTAAAATATTAATAACTTTATTATTAAAAGATTTACATATAGTTTATATAAATTGTTGAAGCTTCGGATATCAAAACACTCACAATAAACCAAGCGAAAGGGAATATGTCATCTATTATTATAATTATTTTTAAATTATTATATGTTTATTATTATTTACAACCTTACCCTCAAACCTCAAACCAATCCGCCTAGCCTTCACATTAAATTGTGTGTCATATATATATTTATTATTTATACATATTTTATATATTATATATATGTTTATGTTTTATATGTTGTATTCTGTTGTCTGTTGTGTATTTATTTATGTTATCTGTCTAGCTAAGTTGAACAATAATTGTGACTAAAAATCATTTTTTGTTGTGGGACAAAATGAATATTCCGATTGCACATTAATAGTAAAAACTAATCAAGTAATTTTCTTCAATTCTTGCAGCTGGAAATGGCGGCGGCGGCGGCGTCGCTGGTGGCAATTCCAGTTCGGAGTATGTCAAACAGGAGCTGCGTGCGGTGGTCAGCGTGCGGGCCCAGCAAGCGGCTGCAGCGGCCACCGGAGGCGGTGTGGGTGTAGGCGGCGCGGGCGTGGTACAGCGCGGGCAGACGCCGCAGAGTCCTCTGCAGCAGGGACCAATGATTGGCGGAGGCAAAAGTACAAATTCCATGGGCAATGCCACGCCTACTGGCAGCGGCAATCCAATGCTCAACACACCGCTAGACCCAACGGTGGGCTTTAGCTTCGAGACGCGTGAGTATATCAGTGAATATGATTACAATTATGTTCCCAAGCTGAATCTTCTGTTTTTTCTTCACCTTAGCGGACTTTTTTACGAGCAGTGCTACGAGGTGACCCTAAGGCGGCGACTAAGCAAACCCCATGAATTCTAGAACAACAACAACTGCTAAACTACAACAACAACAACAACAACAAATTTATGTTCTTCAAACGCATTTAAGGCTCTCAGAACGTTTACCCTATAGAAATGATATGGAAGTCGCAGCATTTTTGTTAACCAAAACAAAACCAGGCTTAAAACAAATTTAAGAAGAAGCGATCGAACCTCTAGAAATGTGTAAAATGTATATGTAAAGTTTAAATTAAATTAGCAGCACTCTACAATAAGCCAAAACATTACAAAAAGATATACATAATTATATTTATTATTAACACTAGCAAATATTAATTGTCATGCATATAAAGCGGGAACCTCGTCTAAAAAAATAACAACAAAAAAAACAAAACCTATTTAAAATAACAGACACGCTATAGTTAAATATTTTGAAAAGCTGCTAAAAATGATACATGCAAAACAAAAGAAACATTTATTACGTTTAAACATAAAGTTTAGGCTAAGACGCTATATATGTACATGCATATACATATATACATACACATATACATATATAGAACTACATGTTTATAATGCGGCTGGCGCAACGTTTCAAAATGTTGTTTATTATGGATATACATATGTATAACACTAAATATCGATAAAAAAAAATAAAGAAGAGAGATCAGCAGCAGTTTGCTAGGCTTTAAATTATAACGGCATTAGTGTTACGATTAAATAAAATAATTAACAAACACGTATACAATTTGAACGAACTATATAAGCATATAACACACACATAAATATGTATAAATGTATGTTTACATTTATTATATATATATGTAGTATATATGTATACTAAAAAATATGTATACATATTTAAAATTAATGTTGAATTTTTTTCAGTGTGATAATTTGTTAAATTTTATAATATACTAATGTTGCTTATTTGTCCTTGGACATCAATTTATTTCCAAACGTTTATGTTTCTATCCTTTATAGTACATAACCCTATATCATTTTAAGCAATTTCTTTATGAACAACAACTATCTGGCATACTAAATCAATTTCAACAGCTAAATAAACAAAAAAAAATTTGTTTATATTTGTATGTATATTTGTTATGGTATTTGATTATTGAGCTGCATTAACTCTTCAACTGTAATTGTACATATATTTTTCACTATTACATACATATATTATTATTATTATTATTATTTACAAAATTGTAATTCATAGTTTAGTTAATGCTTTAAACGTAATTAATTATTTTGTAATTTTTAACAAGCAGAAAGAAAAGCTCGGCGCACTGCACAAAAGTCGACGTTGCAATTCAATGTGAAGGCTATTTTACAGGTTTTTGTTTAAACTAATTTTTAACAACGTTTTATTGATAACACTCAATATTTCTTTTATACACACTTTTTATGTAGAATATCACAATTTTTTCACTTTTGACGAGAAATTTTTCAACTGTTTCTCTTTTTATTATGTAATTATATTGATTTTGATTTTGTTCACGCATCTGTAATCTGTAGTTGGGTTCAATCGTTATAAAAATAATTTTAAAAATGCTATACAAATATAATATATACACATATACTATAAATATTAAATATAGTTTTTTAATTTTATTAAATATGTTTAAAATGCAACAAAACCTAAATAAAAATTTATATAAAATATATACAAATAAATGTATTCTTTCACAGTTTTTTATTTATTTCTTTTTATATGAACTAACAAATTATGATGCTGAGAAAACAATAACAACAACAACGATAAATAATACAAAAATATATTTAACAAAATAAGAGTGTAAACAAATGGCGATATTAACACTTGGGAAAATAGAAATACCTCTCGTTAAGTTCAAAAATAACTATAATAAACATACAAATTTATATATAAACTCTTAAAAAACAAAACATAAATAAATACAAGTTACCCCACAATATTAAAATATGAACAATATAATTGAACACAATTCGCATATGTTTATGTATTTGTACATAAATATTTCTATGCTAGTTGCAAGTTTCACATACATTAATTTAATACGTATTTTAAGTGATTACAATTTATAGACTCCACTAGTTAAATTTCGTTCTTTTAAGAGGCTACATTTAATGCAATTAAATTAAAACCATGAAATCAACTTTATCTTCGGCATTTCGAATATTAAAGACCTTTGCAGAGCGGCTTTAGCAAAGCATTTTGTGAAATAATTATAATGCTGTCTGCAGGGGTATTATTAAGTACACACATATTGTCTAGAAGCCGAGTTTCAGCTTTTACCTTGGTTATCACATAGACTTTATTTATACTGAATAAAACCTCAACCAGAACGACAAATGAATATACATAAGTATACTGCATTTAGGATAGGTTTGAATAATGCAAGTTATTTACAGATTAACAACTATATATATATATATATATAGACATATACAGTAGTACATACATAGTATAAGCATATATATTTATATATTTAAGTGATTTGGAAAAAGATTATAGCAAATTTCACACACAGCAACACAAAAAGTACATATAAAGTGCATTAATGAATTTAAGCATTTAATGAAATTAATTAATTTATAAGCATACAAAAGTATATATTATATAAATAAATAGTAATAAATGCATATATATTTAACAAAAAATATTTACAAAAAAGAACAAACAAAAAAAATACCACAAATTAACACAAACTTTCATATTCATAGCAAGAATTAATTTCATAAATTTATTACAACAGTAAAGCTAGCTACAAATTATACAGCAAGAAAACATAAAATATACAAAAATTTAACAATGCAGTTTCCATTTTGATAAATACATATATTTAAATAAGTTAAAAGCACATCTATAAATAAGTTATAGAATCTAGATACTTAATTGTATATATGCATTACATTATTTAATAATTCTATTCAGTTTTCACATACAAATATATATATATTTTAATGTATATATTCATAATCTTTTTATGCAACCTAGTACCATAAATTTGTACCAAAATAAAAATATATGAACATAAAACCATAAAACAAAATGCAACGCCCTGTACCCGTGCATATGCCTACAAAACAACCACAAATTGTTAAAGAATATTACAAACACAAAAATTTAAAAAAAAAAAAATACTATTTACTAATTACAAACAAGCCCTGAACCGTAAAAAGTAGTGCCCAAAGGAACTAATACAAAAACAAATATATATATATATATATTAATAAGCATTTAAGGAAGTTATAACGAATTCTAAAACAACAGCCTAAACAAATTGTTATAAACAAAATAGTAAAAAATAGCACAATTTTGTATAAAAACTAATTCATAATAGCCATGAATACTTTCAATACAAGGATTACAAATTTATACACAAGGCTTACAGCATCATCACATACAGAAATACTTAGAAATTTCACAGTTGTAGCAAAACCATAAAACTAAATTCCGTATATTATTCAACAGAAATAAATTCTGCTTCTGTACATACATATATAGATTTTGCATGAAATGATGTATCGAAAAAGCTAGAAGGATGTATTGTTGATTGGCTGTGTTAAAAGGAACAAAAATAAAGTGAACGGAAGACCGAAACACTTATGACGAAATAGGCAAACAAAATGAAAGCAGAACTAATTTGTAGTAGCTGTCGAGTTTGGTACGGTTGAGAATGGAGAATGGATTTAACGTATTGTAGTTAGACGCGTTCGGGTAACGCCTAGTTAACGATAAGGAAAATACGTACATGGGAATGAAATTAATTTTATTTCGGGCAAACTTCAGTTCAAATCATCACATATGAATATGTCTATTTTTTAAGTATTAACGTTTTTTGTATCACTTAGGCACATATTTATACTATATTATTTCCTGGTTTCCCTATGTTGATTTTGTCTACTATGGGCGGAACCAAATGGTTTTTTTTAATTGATGTAGGGTTTGCATAGTGGAAACCTTATTAAACATGGATATTGAAAGACTTATTTTGTTAACAGCATAATTATATATTAAAGAATCCATTGCAAAATTGGATGTAAGTAAATGCATAAAATTGGATGTATCCTTAAAGATATGCCTCTAAAAATGTAAACAAAATGCAAGCCACATAAATGTTACACAAAAAAAAAGAAAAACTAAATGTTATACTGTGTTGTTGTCACAGTCACAGTCACTGTTCGTTCACTGTCACTGTTTATATGTTGTCTTTGCCTCCCTCACTCTACAGAAATAATAAGTAATGATAATTCAGACATTTTTTATGTAAGTCTATGTACCTTTTTGCTATGTATTGTACACACGCCCTTTCTCTTTTTCACACACATCACACACACATACACTCTCACACACAGTTGCATATTAAATAAAGATTCACATTAAATGTTGCAAGAGAGAACAACAGTTAAACTAAATTGCAACACTTTACAAAACATTTGTTACAAGAAACAAAACCAAGTACATAAGTAAATAATAAAATGACTAATTTATAAACTAATAATGTACATGTGTAAATGTAGTTTTCGTGTAAAGACAAGAACCGAAAAATTCGAGTTTGTAAAATTAAAAAAAAAAAGAATCTTCAATTGAAATCACATTAAACAAAAGAATACACTTCAAATGATGTGCGCTATGTTTATGTTTATACTTACAAATCTATTAATAACAATTAATTTTATTAATTAATTATAAATTAAATATACAATGAAATGCAAAGAAAAACAACAACAACAACAGCAACACATACACTTAATGTTTGAAAACAGAATGAAAACAAAAACAACATTGAAAATGAGAAAATGAAAAAGACTAAATAAAATATTAATGAAATAAGAGTAGAATGGTTTTTAAATTTTCTGCTTTAGTGCTTTTGCAACTTGCTGGCCATGTCGACAATCATGTGAAGATTGGAGTTCAACATTTTGATCTGATTCAAAGTTGCCGAATCCAGCTGCTTGAGCACCTCGCGTTTCACCTCCGACATCTTCTGCGGTTGCAGCTTGAGGACTCCGATTTTGGTAGGTATATTAACGTTGGCATTGCGATCTGGAAAACTGCAGCACAAGAGATAAGACAGTATTCGCAACTAGCTAGTATTATACTGACAAAGGCAGGTCAAGTTTTGTTTTGGTTTTACCAAAAAAAGTCGATAAGTTTCGATATTCAAACAGGTACCGAAAGAATTTGTTCTTGTATAGCATACAGAGGATTAGAATGTTTGACTTTGTGGATACCTATTTATTTTGCAATCTTGTAACTTTACACATTTCAGTGGCATTTTATGCGCTAAAAATTGCAAAGCAATCGGACAATAAACTAAATACATGGAAGAAGTAGAACCACATAGAAATAATATATGTGTTTCTTTGTATGAATACAAATAAATATCTATGAATGAATGTAATGACTAGGTTAAGGGTATCTCCTAGATACTATATATATATATTTACGTTTGAACGGCCAGTGGGCTGCCGCCTTTGGAGAGGGCTAATTCGCCCGGTTTGGGCCAGCGCAGCAGGGTAATGGCTGGCATTTTCTCGGTGCGCTTGAGGATCGCTCTGTCCACGGATTGTATTTGGGGGCGTGGACGCAGCGGTATCTGCGGGGTGCGCATACGTCCGATGCGTGTGCTGATGGATTGGCTGCGTGTTTTGGGTGGCGAAGGAGCTAATGGGGTACAAAATTAGTGATTGCTTGTTGGATAGTACTTGGATAGGCGGCGGCATAGCTACCTAGCCACTGATAGTTCTCAAAGTGATCCAACTTGAGGTTGAGGAACTCGCTCCATTTCATCTGTAGCACGTGCTTGTGGGTGCGTGCGAGGATTACCTGCAGCTGATTGTTCACGTGCTGAACGCTCTGCTTGCCCAGCTCATCGATCTTGTACAGCGCGGAGTCCAGCTTCACTTTGGCCATCTCTCGCTGCTCCTCGCGCGCCGCTTCCAGTCGTAATTGCTGCCGAGTGCGTTTGCCTATTTTTGTGCGTGGCATTTTTAAAAATGAAACTGAAACTGTCAAAGTTGATTTTATCTGGGAATGGGATCTGGGCCTGCTTGGATTGAACACAGAATAGATTACTTTGCTTTAACTTCAATTCAATTTATTAACTTGTTCGGAGGCAAACTAACTTAATTTAAAACAAATACATTTTGAAATTGATAACTTGAAAACTGAACTTAACTAAACGAACATAGATTATGAATATATATTGTATAAGTGGATATATGTAAGTATGTAGGTAGATGACGGTTGCGAGCATTATCTACTTCATGCCGGCCTTGTTGGCCGTATTCACAATCAATTGAAGGTTCTCGTGCAATGTTCTTATTTGGCTTAAAGTGTCTGCATCCAGATTCTCAAGCAGATCCGCCTTCACTTCCGCCATCTTCTTGGGCCGCAGCGATAATACGCCATTGCGTATGGGAATATTAACATTCGCGAATTTATCTGGCATGCTGCAAAATTGAAAAAGGGAAAAGTATTTAGTAAGAGAGCTGCTTCTAATTCATGATTAATTCTAATTTATGCAATTCCTATTTTAGTATATTACAACTCAAAAATTAACCGTCATATTTGTAAATCTTCTAAATTTTATGATTCTATAGAACAATATATAGAAGAACACAATTAGTATATTGTATAGATGTGTTGATAATTTAAGAAATTAGTTCAAGATATCAAATAACAAATACATTGAGATTCGGCTATAAATAAATAGTTACATACAAAAGTGATATGACTTGTTTCATGGAAACATACTGACAAACGGATATAGCTGGATTGATTCACATCATTGTCCTGATCAAGAATACACAATCGAACTCCAAATTTATAAGTCGAGTTGTATAGCTTGATATTCAAATTCTATAAATCGATACAAAATTTGGGACGACTGTTCCATAAATCGAAGTTTTAACTCAACATTTTGATTGTGGATAAATCTATAAGCTACATATTGTTGGTGTTCGATATAGCTATCGTGCCAAGGGAATAAAGTGTTTTTATAACTAAATTTTATATTAACATCTGTAGTAGTATGCATATGGGCAGCATAAAATACTTACACCTGGGACACAATGGGACTGCCAAATTTGGAAAGAGCCACCTCGCCGGGTTTGGGCCAGCGCAGAAAGGTCAAGGGCGGTGTGCTGGGCGATGAAGAGCGCTTCTTGGCAAACATGCGGGGAGTGCGATCTGCACTGAATGCTTTCGGACGCGCTGCCATCGGAGTTCGCATTTTGCTGCGCGAGTTGCGATGAGCATTTGAGCTGCTGCCGCTGGCGGCGCCTGCTGTTGCGCTGCTCGTATTGCCCAGTACCTTGGAGCCGCCACAGGCGGACCGACTGCGTCGTTCGCGACGCGCACGCGCCGAATGCAGTGGTCCTGGTGTGCGCATTGCCTTCGCCGAGCGCAGCATCGATCCGGTGTAGGCAGACATTGTGGAGGCACTGTTGCAACTGATTGCGCCGCTCAAGCTGCTGTCCTCTGTAAGGTAGCCTGAATAGAGTGTGACCAGACCACAGCAAGGGGTGTATGTGTGTGTGTGTGGGTGTGTGAGTGCGATTGCGTGCATGTGATTAGATGTGGTGATGTGTGAGGATTAGAAAAAGTAAAGCATAGTTAGAGATCGCACCACCGAAAACCGAAATAAAATCAAACTACAAATATTGCAGTCGGAATATGCCGACTGCTCAATGCTCTGTTCCCGACTCTTGAAATAACTGCAAATATGTAATATAAATTAAGGTTAGTGACTTGAAATCTGTAAACTGAAAACAGTAAGATAATTTAAAAATTAATGATTGATATCCCTATTTATTATATAGAGCATATATGATAAGCAGGGACAGGATGAGCCGAGGAAGCAGCTCATCAATATATCTATTAGAAGTCCTCGCTAGATGAGTTATCTATTTGGGTAACCGATCAAGTTATCATGTTTGTTTTTATCTTTTTGCAAGCAATTGTTTAACTAAGGTTACATACATACATAAGTATCGCGGACGCTTAACTAATTTCACTTCTTAGCTTGCAACAAAAACGAATATGCTCTTTTTTTTCGTAGAACAGGAACAGAGTAACTAAATGTACATATATATATATATATATATATACATATATATATTACCTTCGTCATTGCGACTGTTTGTCGCTGTTGCAACTGCGCAGTTGCTGCTGCTGACACTGCCGCCGTTAGTTGTATTGTTGCATATTGATTGGGAGCCGAGATGCTGGGTCTGATCGCTGGCCTTGAAATCCCCGAAATGTTCCAGTCTGGGGAGCAGGTCGAGGAAGTCGGCCATTTTCATTTCACGGAGTTCGGTCTGGAGGCGTGAGGTGATCAGCTGGAGCTGTGTGTCCACCATCGCCTTGTAGCGGAGTTCCATGTCATCGATGCTCATCAAAACGGAATCCATTTTTAATTCGTGAATGCGGATTTTCTCTTCGCGATTTGCAGCCTCGCGATTCCGCTTTGAGTTCTTTGTTATCTTTGTGCGCGGCATTTTGGCAGCGAGTTTGTTAGTTTATTTCCAAATTAGTAATTTTATATAAATTTCCGTTTTTCCTTGTCGCACACTGAGCAAGCGTCGTTTTTTCGTCTTTCTTTTAAGTTTTTCCGCCTTTTCTCCGCAGCTGCGTCGATAGACGTTTGTTGTAAATGTTGCCTCCTTTACATGCGATATATCGATAGTTTTATTCGTTTACATATGTTGCTTTACAGATTCTGTTAGGATTAACAGACTATTTTGAGTATAACATCAGTGCCGGTTTGTGGCCAAATAAAGTAAATGTAATATAATAGTATGCGACTCTCAAATTGGTTAAACTTGAATTTGTTGTTCAAGAGAATATAACTTTGAAATAGACTACAGGTGTTTCGTGTGTGTACATTCGCTTCTTTGTAAAAGTATATATATGGTCACCCTTATATATGCAGTTTCTGCTCCACACACAGTTGCCACATGTGGTACAATTGTACCAAAAATTGTACAAATAAATATTGGTACATTGAATCACTTATTTTTCAAATCGACACGCTATTTTATATGCTCTGCGCATTTTTTATGAAAATATTAATGTAATAATAAAGTACATTAATAGTTCGTTTGCACAGCATGCGTTTCTGCGTTCGCGTTGAAATCGGCTAACGATCGTCGACAGCCCATATGAAATGTATGTGCTGTTAAATTGCTGTTATCTCTGTTCGACTGCGCGATTGTAGCAATATTATCGATTATTGTTTAATTACAGAGCTGTTAATGTTAAATGATGAAATGAAACGTTCTGAGTTTGTAAAAATTAACATCCATGACTTCAAAATGCCATAACTTTGTCAAAACAATTCAGATTTTGAGTCAAGGGGCCATTTTGGCATTGGCTTGATCTATATATTTATTCTATAAATTTGATTGCTTAAACTTTTAGAGATTTTTTTTTTGCAAATCCAGACAGATATTTTGACATGAAAGAAACTGACGACAAACGCATGGCTGTGGAAATGTACTATGAGTTCATGACTTCAAAGTTGCAATAACTTTGACAAGAGAAGTCAGATTTAAAGTCGAGAGTATATATGTATATAAAAATATTCGGATCGACTTGCCAGATCGAATTGCTACGACAAATGAAATGCAACCACTGCACACAAACCGACATATGTACACTAACAAGATGTTTTTCAGTAACACGAAAAGCAAACTTTTAATGATAGACAAACATAATGTAATACATAGGATACCCTGCGCTGGAGACGGGACCAACATATGCAACAAAATATATGTTGTCACTACAGCGACAGAATTAAAATCAAGAATATCTGGATACAAATCGGACATAATACTCAGAATGGAAAATAAAACACAAAAACCAGCGCTTGCAGCCCACTGTGCGGAGAGTGGCATCTCTCACAATTTTACGGATGTTATAGTTTTACAACAAGAACAACACTACAATAAACGCTTCACATTGGAGATGCTGCATATAATGAACACACCCACACAAATTAAACTGAGCTTTAAAGCTTTCTACAGACATCTACTTGACCAAAGCAAACATTAAATTAGTACTAAACTATATATATATCAGAAAGAAATAACAAAAATTGTGTTTCTTACATAAAATAAAACCTTGACCTCCAGCCGACTAAAATCATTTTTTAAATACAATTATTAATATGTATGGTAATGTTTCTCCTGCTAGGTAGAGCCAGTCGAATTGCTTGCGCTTCCTCATTATCATTTCCTAAGAGCGTATGCTCATCGGGTTGTAGTTTACCCTCCGCACCATTCTTTTCCCGCTTCTCACTACCGAATAGGGATCCAATATTTGGATCCATTTGGGTTTAAGCGATTCGCTTGTCTAGCCGATATGTTGTGTCCATTTAAGTCCGCCCAGGCGGAAGCTTTCTTTAAACATAGCATCTAGCATCATCCAAAAGGATCCATGACGGGGGCTTTAATTAAATAAAGTTAGTTAATAAACATTTAAAAAGGAAATAAAAAGAAAGACTTCCTTCGGCGCTCCCTTGCAATTGTTTAATATAATGAAAAACTCTTGCTTATACAAAAAGAGAATGACAATACTACCTTTAAAATGAATTTTCTTATTTAAATCAATATTTCAGAGCGATTGTTCCTATGGCAGCTAAAAGATACAGTAGTCAGATTTTGATGAAATTTTGTAAGCATGCTTAAATAATGCTCAAAGTTATATTTGCGAAGTTTGGTCAAGTTATCCCAAAAATAAAATAAATATTTTTCGTGGTCCGAAATTTGAGAGACTAGTTTGCGTAGAAACAGACTGACAGACGGACAGACGGACGGAAGGCATATCGACGCGTCTTGTCGTCCTGATCAAGAATGTATATACTTTGTGGGATCGGAAATGTTTCCTTCTATGCGTTGCATACTTCTGGCCAAAATTATAATACCCACTGCAAGGGTATTAAAAAGATAACAACAAAATTGTAGTAAAGCAAGTAAACCACTTTATTCTTAAGCATAATTTATCCAAAAATTATAAAAAATGAGTTTACAACAGCAAACTATATTTTACATATGACTTGTAAGGTATCTCTGATTCGTATTATGCATAATGTTGTTATTTTACGAGTGGATGCATCCTGTTCACGTCTTTCGGTTCGGCTGCCAGGCTGCCAGGCGGTCTGGATTGTGCATCCTGATCTTTGTGTGGCTTTCGTGGTGCCTGTCCTGTTCCACCTGCGCTCTATACATAAAATGTAATGATGCTACTGGATGGTTGCTCCCGGTCCAAATATACGTATGTACATACATATATGTATGTGTTGGCCACGGCGACAGCCAGGAGCACAATAAAAGCGTTGCACGCACTGCAATATGCAACAGTTGCAAATACGCAGACAGGCGAGCGGCTCCGGCTGCGGCTGCGGCAGGATATGGAACGGATGCCTTGTAAAACGCACATTTTATATATGTATGTATGTGTGAGTGTGTGTGTGTGTGTGTGTGTGTGTGTTTGTATGACAGTAAGTCGTTGTGTAATCTATCTATGAAAGTCGCTTCCGTTTTGCATTTTGTATGCTTAACGCATCGTTTGGTCGCGCAAATTGAGTTTCACTGTTGTTAGTGTTGCTAGTGTTGTTATTGTTGCTGTGGCAGCTGCTTTTGTTGCACTTCACGCACACAAATAAAGTGTAACGAAAATGTTGACGTTACCGCTGATTGGATATGCCTTTGACATCCCCACATACCATTTGTGGCTCTGACTTGAAGCCCAGCCGAGCGGACTAACTGTTGCTGCTAACGGTTTGGCCTCTACGGCCAAGTGCCAATTAAAAACTTTGCAACTTTGAGACTTTCTGTCTTCAGTCATCTGTCGTCTGGCAATTTAATTAGCACAATCTAATCAATGGCTGGCCAAAATAATGCGATTGTCTTGAAAGGGTTCGCAGTCTAGCAGAAAGTCAGCCTAGAGAGCAGAGCGGTTGTGTATCTAACGGGCAGGACAAGGCATATGAATGTCCTTATTCTCCGTCGATCATTACAAACTATAACAACTATACAAAGCTGTAGTCGAGAGTGCCTGACTTCTTCTTCCATTGGCCCCATAATCTGTTACATTGAATGTAAAGCTTGAGAAATTTCTGTTACGTGCAATTTATATTTTGAATATATCCAGGAGATATGATTTTTGGATACACAAATAGTCAGAAGATCCTCTTTATCTGCCAATATGTTTAGCAGAAGCCTTCCGTACCACCTGTTCCAATTTTATACGTTTTTATACCCTGATCCCATTAAAAATGGGAAAAAGGGTATAATGGTTTTGTGCAAAAGTATGTAGCAGGCATAATGAAGACCGACCCCATAAGTATATATATTCTTGATCACTATCAATAGCTGAGTCTGTCCGTCTGACCGTCTGTCCGTCCGTCTGTATGAACGCCTGTTTCTCAGAGACTACAAAAGCTAGAGACTTCATATTTGAAATATTAGTTCTCGTAGTGGTGGGACGATACAAGGTTATCATTTTTTTATCGATGTCTCGTCCCGTTCAAAAGTCATTGATAAATTTGGATTCCAGACAAGTGTTTTTCGGGCATAACTTGAAAGTCATAAAAGCTTTTTACGATATCTTAACCCTTTGAAAAGTTTTCGATAAATTAAGATTCCAGAAAAGTGTTTGTAAATATTGCTTAAAAGTTATAAGAGGAAGAGGCACCAAACGTGGTACGTATATTCTCCCATAGCATACAGAGGTTCACTTTTTGGATACCTCCCCCGATCTCACAGAAATCGAAAAATACGTTTTTGAGGTGTAACCTTCGGATTATACATAGTCGCACATTTATATGCCATCTCTATGACCTACAAATTTCATTACGATCGGACAATACACAAAGAAGTTGCTTACGATACAACATAACATAGTTTGGCACCAATGGAAGAAGAAGAAACAAAGCAATTGCGTGACGCGCGCAGCCAGTAGCTTGTGTTTTTATGTGGTTGTGTGTGTGTGTTTCTATGTATGTATGCATGCAGATAAAGAATTACGAATGTAAGAACTGGGCTCAGGGCACTCTCGATTAGAGCACGCTTACTTGTTTTTTGTCTCTTTTCCTTAGATTCAATTTGTTCCTTTGTACAAATATGTGTAATGTCCTCCTTTGAACTTTTTAATATTGCTAAAACTTAGCATAATGTAAAACTTTAACATTGCTTTTTCTGACCACACTTTGCTGTGAGTAAGACATAGTGGCTCTTTGGCCAATGAAACTGTCCCAACGGGTCAGAGATGTCTTTATGGAAGTTTTCTATTCAACCCCCTACCCCCACCCTCACCCCACTTACATTTAACTATTTGTTGTTAAATTATTATATGTATAAAATATTGCATTTGATTGCTGCCTAGTTTATTTACCGCTTATATTTATATTTAAGTTCGTACTCGAGCTTCTAGCTTAAGTAAACATTCTTTCTGTCCTTGCTTCGATCTCGCAAACATCCGTTTCTATCCTTTGTCGGATTATTGTAGTTAACTTTACAGGACAAGTGTCTGGTTGGGGCAAGTTGGGCAACATGTTTTCAATACAAATTGTTGCGAGATCTGGTAAATTTGCAATTTTGCCCTCATAGCCTAATAGTTTTTATTATACCCTTGCAGAGTTTATATATTTATGTATTCTTGATCAGGACGACAAGACGAGTCGATATATCTTTGTCGGTCTGTCCGTCTGTTTCTACGCAAACTAATCTATCAATTTTAAAGCTATCTTGATGAAACTTGGTACCGATGATTATTTCTGCTGCTCGCAGATAATATGGAATCAGCCGGATCAGAATACTATATCTTACAGCTGAACCGCTTTTTTATAATACATATAATTAACTCTATTAATTAACTCTATTAATGATCTTCCTTTCATTTTATCCCACTGTCATGTAAAGCTGTGCTTAACGGATAATGATTTGACCTCTCTTCACTCAATGCAGTTTGATCTTGATTCCTTTAAGGATATTCAGGTCCTTGGGTTTATCAAGCGGTAGTCAAATGAATTTGAGGACCCTTATAACATTAAGATACTTTGTACTTCTCTTGTTCGACCAGTTCCGGATTACAGATCTTGTGTTTGGTCTACACATTTTCCAATACACCAGGTCAGAGTGGAACAGAAATTCTTAATCTTTGCTCTTCGTGGCTTTAAGTGTGTTTTGGGCATTAACTTACCTTCTTACCTTCTTGCTCCTTGGCAGACTTCTCTAAATAAACCATTCTTCTCTAACTAAGTAATCGTTAAATTTTGCTTGGCTTGCTTAACGGCGTCAACTTGGCAACTTGAAAAATATGGCAGTTAATTGAAATGCCGTTAAGCAATGCATACATGTTTATAAATTTCTATGAACATTTGAACCAAATAGTTTTAAAACCATTGAAAGCTTATTTGTTTCGACTTCAATTTGTGTTGTTTATATATTTGAAAAAAAAGGTATGAATCAGGATTACATAAAAGGGTTAATTGTTTGCTTTGTTACAAAAAGGTATAAAAAGAAGTTAAGCAAATGTATTTAACTGGTATAAGGGTGCCTCTCCGACCCCATAATTTATATATATTATTGATTGGCATCATTAGCCAAGTTGATTAAGCCATGTACGTACATATGTCTGTCTGTCTGTCTTTCTGTCCGTTTGTATGAATACACCGATATCAGAGTTTATTTCAATTTACTGTCGCAGCTGTAATGCATTTGTATCTCTCTTACAGTTTTCTCGCTCTCCCTCTCTCCTCTCTCTCTATCACTCCAACTTTCTCCCAATTATTCTCTCCCCCTGTTTCCTATTCACTTTCTCTCTCTGTCATTATTGCTTTCTATCTCATTCATCATTTACAAAATATGCAACCCAGTGATATTTATAAATTGGTCAGATATATATATATTATAGTTAAAGCTATAATACTATAATTATAATCATTTCAAATTTCTAGTACTGTGATTTAAATAGAGTATTTTAGTATAGTTGTTATAATAGTTTAGTTTAGTATAATAGTAGTTTTATTCACCTTGTACCCATAAGCGACATTTAGAGTTAAATAATAAAATCAATGCTTATTTTTTACTTATAAAAACTTTTGTGACATGTTAAGTTCAAATTTGCTTTTTCAACCGCAAAGAGATTAGCTGACTGCAAAAACACGAACGACTTGCAGCTATAATTTGCAATTATAACCAGTCGGATGGGTTTCTCTTTACCTATGTTATTTACTATCTTTACTATCTTTGTTCTTGTACATTTCAAATTGGCTTTCTAGCTACACTTGAAGCGAAGTACACACAATTTATATATATGCATGTAGATAGATAGTAAATGGGTGTTCCAAAAAAGCAATCATTTCAATGTTATGGCTTTTTAATATATGTACTATGTTCGTTCCATCCCCAGTAGGAAACCACCCTTACATTAATGAGCCAAATATTGAATTGTGTGCGCTCTAAGTAGGGAGTAAGTTTGTATCGTAAACTTAATTTAATTTTCGTCTACCTTCCTGCTCAATATAAAACTACCCCCCTTTCGGTGGGGTGGGGGGGTTAACACAGGTGTGCACTTGGGCTGTTTCACAGCATTCAACCCGTTCCGGAGCACTCAAAACTGCAGGTTGCACTCAAAGGCAGCCGACACTCTGGCACTCTGGTTTCAATTCCACACGTTCCGCTCGTATGTCGCCTTGGCGTATGCAACACAGCTGCCGAGCAGTCGCTTTTAGCAGGCAGCGGCAGCAGTTGCATTCGATTGCCAGCCATCGCCAGCAGTTATCAGCCACCCAGCAAGCAGCCAGCAGCCAACAGCCAACAGCCAACAGCCAACAGCCAGCAGCCAGCAGCCAACAGCAGATAGCAGATAACAGTAAAACAGACAGCTACTGAACGAGCTGAGCTCAAGTTCTGTTCTGCATCGTTCGCATTCGCATTCGCATTGGCATTGGCAATCGCATCTCGTTTTGCACTCCGCACATTCCACATTCATTCGCCATTCATTCGACATTCGCGCGCTCGCTTTGGTTATTTTTATCGTCGGTCGAACGAGCTAGACCCGTCACCCGTCACCCACCACCCACCTGCAGCCATCGGCCGATTCTGGTGCCTTCTGTTTTCTGTTATTGTTGCCTTTGTTTATTAGTGCGTGTCTTCAGTTGCGCTCGTTTGCTTTGAGCCGTTTTTTCGTAATTGAAGAGCGAGGCGTAGAACAAGAGTGCGACGGCGACATAATTAAATTAAAATTTACTCACAACACACTCATACTCACACACACACACACACACACACAGGAACAATACACGACGACGGCAGGTCCAACTAATCACATTACCAGCCATCAGCCATCAGCCCATCAGCTATTGACATCAACATCGACGGCGGCAGTCGACCAACAACGGCACCAGAAGACATTCATAGTTTGTGTTGCATAGTTTTTGGCGCGCGACCTCTTAACGCAAATTTAAAACGCTGTGCGCTACCTTCTACGTTCTGCGTATTACGTGTGACGTCTACTTCCCGAGCGAAGCGACTAATTCATCAACTTTTGTGTCTGGTAAGCTAAATACCCCGAATAAAATTGAAATTTAAATATATATGTATATAAACAATACATCAATCAGAAGTGAACACAAGTAGAAGACATTTTTTAATAAATGTCTGGTGTTTTATTATAGTTAATTAAAGCAATTAATTATTTAGCTATCATTTTTTAAGATGAAACAATTTTACTTTCAAAGGAACAATTTCATCATGAAATGTTTCTAAAATCAATTTAGATTACGTGGCTATTATTAGAATTTAAGACTTAAGACTATACATTCAATTGCATGAAAAATGGATCGAAAATGTTCTACATGAAAGGTGTTATGCGATAGCATCGATTTCAAACAAATTCACATGTGGTGCTTTTTTATTTTTCTAAAATAATATAGCTATTTTACGTCATTTTGGTAACCCCCCATTGTCAATGTATGTAAATATATTATTGGTGATTAAGACAGATGCTTGTCAGAAGAATCTAATTTTTTTTTGAATTTTTTTTGTAATTATCAATGTTTTTTTTATCGACTGTGTTGTTTGAATACTACAACAAAAATACAACAAGTGTAGTATTTACAAATGTTATCCTCATATACAAAAATTACACTTGGTTATATTTTATTTTAAATAGTATTATAATATTACTACTATGCAGAATGCTAAAAACTCTTCAATCGTATACAAATTTATACCTTGCGAGTCGTTTTTAGACAAATTTAACCTTTTTTTTTAATTGAACATTTACAGATGTCATTTGAATGCATGCCTTAATAAATATGATGTTAAGCATAATGAAATCTTGTAAAAAAACAAATTAAATATTTTTTCTACTGAGTTTTAATATTCGTAATTTTGTATGTGCTCTTGTAGTTTGAGTGGGTAAAGTGGGGAAAGTAAGAAGAACACAGATAGTTTTTGTATAAATATTTATTTTATATTGGATGAATTTGCAGTCGTCTACAACATTTATATATATATATGTAATTTTTAGCAGTTATAAAAAATCGGTCTCCTTTGATACCAAATTTCTTATTATCTCCCATACAGTCGCGACTGTATTCGGATTTTATATAGCTTTATTTTAGAGAAGTGAAATCCATTTATCATTAGATAACTCAAATGTTGTCATAAAATCTGTTATTAAGTCACACTTAATCAAGCTGAATGTTCGCATTTCCTGTGAAATAACATAAAAAAGTCCCCCGGCCCAACGCATTTTCATTATGTTGCTTGCTGGCCATGTGTAACCGACTTTAATGGCAGTTTCAATTTCCTGTTGTCCTCATAGATCGTCTGTAAATTTAAGTACCAGCAGCAGCAATAAAAATTTACCAGTTCCGAATTGTGTAATGTTTAAATGGCCGTGCACGGAATTATAAACTGAGGCTCGTTTGACTGTTCTGTTCTAGTATTTTTAATGAGTAGCCAACGACGTTATTTAGCCCAAATGAATGCAATAAAATTGTCATTTAATCACGCTCGCAAACTTTCAATATTTATTGAAGCGAGTCCTGGCTTCCAGTTCGCTGCTACTTGCTCCATGGTGCATTGTCCTGGCGCATCTGTGGTTAATGTGCGTGAATTGTCCAACTGCAATTTACTGTTGTTTTTTCAGACATGTGCATATGTACATATTTGTTGTTGGTACCTGCGACACGCCCCCAGCACTGCCCTCGGGAAATCATTATGCCAACCAATATTTCTTTTTTGAATTTATAATTAAAAAACATTTTGTAAGCTTCATTTGGTCATTTCTTTTATATACCCAACATTCAAGTTTTGGTGTGGAGTGTTTGCAATTTGTGTAAACAAATTTGTAAATTTTCTTGATGATGTATCCTTGTAAAGCAGTTTTTTACAAGTAATTGTTTTACTTTGATCAAACGGATTCCATTTGAAAATGTTATTAATTTTGTATTTTTTTTTGGATTTTCAATACAAAATTAATTGAATTGCCTTTGCTGGCTTGTTTATTTGCTTGGTGGTTGACCGAATGATGATCGAATCACATTCGCATTCACAGTCAGATTCATTTCACAATTCACATTCAGCATTCACTATTCACAATTCCCCTTCGCATTTGTCGTGCTTCAATTACAGTGAAAAATATTTGCATTTCAATGCATAACACACGCCAAGGGGTGATGGGGTTGAAGGGGTGAAGAGGCGCAGGTGGAGGTGCAGGTGGAGGTGGACACTACGTGCCATTTGCTGAATATCCGAGTACCTTTGGCTGGCTTTAGGTCCGTTGTCCACGTGCATATACCGAATGGGATTAAGCATGTTTCAATTAATATTTAATTAAATGCGCTGTATTTTTTTATTTTATTTTTTATAAACAATAATTGATTGATGTGTAAGGGGAGTGAGTATAATTGTTTTTTATCTGGAAAAGGATTTTATTCTACGCCTGAGTTTGTATTTAAATAGCAATTTATATTTTTTTTGAACTAATTACAAACACATATTTTATTATTTTAAAATGTTGTAGTGTCGGTAAAAAATAAATTTGTAATTTAATCTGTGAGATAATTTTTAGTGACCTAAATATATACAAATTATTGCTAATACTTAGTAATATTAAGCTATTAAGTATTTCCAAGTAAATGGACATCGGACATTCGACTAGCTGATACTGTTTACGTAATAAGTAACACTTTACGATAACAGCATTAAAGTCAAGTCGTAGCTTATTATGGAACTGCCTGAAAGGCATCTTCCTGCTTACCTTCTTGCCTACCTTCTTGCCTACCTTCTTGCTTACCTTCTTGCCTCACTTCAAGTTTCACTTCTAGCTTTGTTTCTTGCTTACCTTCTTGCCTTGCTTCAGGCTGAATTACTCGACTCACAGGCGACGAGAACAACTATTTATCTCATTTAAAGTAATAAATTGTTAAAATATAAGAATTAGTGTTAATTATATAGCTTGATAGCCATTCAGGAAGCCAGCTTCTTAGACCTTACCCATTAAGTATAAAACAATATTCTTATGCCAATTCTCTTATTACTTTAAGCAACTTATCACTTTTCACTTTAGCGACAATTTGCATCCCTCTCTTAATTTTTCATCGCCTCCTTATTACAATTTCTACTCAGTTCGTATGCATAATTTATGAAGAAAAAACGCTTCCTTGCTGTGCCTGCAGAGTCCACTGGACCATGGTGAATAACAATGTTGTTTTGCTGCAAGCCCCACTGCAACCCATTCCCGTGACTCCCCAGAAAATGCAATGGTCTAAGCCCTTCAGAAAAAAACCCTCCAGACTTGAAACTCTGTCACTGAGCAAGCAATTCTTTTTATGCTTTAACCGCCGCGTCAACAAATTATAATTGTAGTGGCTGCTAGAGGCGGGTCGAGGTGTATGGTGGTCCTGGGGGTGTAGGGAATGGCGGCTGGGGTGGGTCAGTATTTGCGTGCGCCTTCGTGTAAGCCATAAAAAGTGCTTCCCCTTCCAAGGCCTCCTTCTCCAAGGGAGAGCGTCGGACGCGTCGTCCTCGTCGAGGGCTGGACAAGTTGACGTTTGGGGCGAGCTGAGGCTGTTGCCGCCAGAAAGTATGTTAATAACAATTTAAATTTATCGTTAAGCATAAAAAACGGTAGAGTGCTGGACGCTACTTCTGCTCCGAGGTCCGTTAAGTGTGCAACGTTATTTTCGTTTTCATATTCATTTTCATATTTTCACATTTTCTGTGTGCTTTAACACGCACAAAACGCATTCGTTGGCGCGACAGCTCAATGGTTCGTTCGACCCTAGCTCAAGTTTCAGTTTCAGTTCCAGTTTAACTTCCAGCTGCCCCTTGCAGCCCCTTCTGTCACCGCCTAAGGCCTTAGCTCATCGCGCGTGTTCATCAATAATAGTTTCAAGTGCTTTTGGCCCAAGCTAAATAGAAATGTACGCCAAGTGCAACAGCAGCAGCAGCAGCCGCCGCCGCTTTGCAAGCAAAGTTCAGCCATGCCCCCAAAGAGCCGCGCCCCTCCGCCCCCGCCGCTCTGACTGTAGTCCTCCAAATAGAACGCGTCGCGGCGGCGCCCACTTCAAAGTTCGATTTTCTGTATTGAAAATTGGCGTGCATTAGTTTCAGCCAAGCCGCCTCCAAAAAAGTGTTGCAAAAGCAAATGGGGGAAGG
Organism: Drosophila maculinotata; assembly: GCA_035045305.1. Classification (NCBI taxonomy): domain Eukaryota; kingdom Metazoa; phylum Arthropoda; class Insecta; order Diptera; family Drosophilidae; genus Drosophila; species Drosophila maculinotata. The sequence goes on from JAWNPD010000414.1 coordinate 163,821, forward strand.
AAGAGAGAAAAAGTGTCTATGTGTGTGTGTGTGTGTGTGTGTGTGTGTGTGCGTGTGTTTAAGTTGTAGCAGCTTTGTGGGTTGCATACCTTTTCGCGTTGCTTTAATTAGGAACAAGGCCCTAAATTCAATGAGCTTTAGGTTGATTTAATTTTACTTATTGCTTTTCGAAGCAGATATTATTTTTTTATTTAAGTGAAAGGTTAATATTAAAATCCAAATAACATTACGTTTAAGTTGGAAACCATTTACCCATTAAAAATGAGTAAAAGGAAGCAGATGAGTAACTATGAATGTATTAAGGGCTGGGAGCATGGTATATTCTAGTCTGACATTCTTGACTAGAGTACACTTACTTATTTTTTGATTAAAGCACAAATTTTTTCAACTTTTCTATAATATACAACTATTGATAATATTGATGTGAGTGTCTAAAATCCTGATCTATATTTGCAGATGAGCTATTTATTTAATTTGTCATTATTATTATATTATTTATTATTATATTATATTTAAAAGTTTAGTAAATTGGACCATCCGCTAGGATTCAATCAAAACGTAGGCACTCGTTGCTCAGTTGTCTTAATGACTTCGTAACAGAAAAGTAATCTACTATAAATCAAAATTTATAAAATAATGAATTTTTAAAAATATATTTTTATAAAACTAAAATGGTTTTGAAAATCTTCTCTGTCAGAATATATAAGAAGTATAATATCCAATATGAAAAATTACAACAATCGACAACAGAGCAGAAATCTGTAGAAGGTACACGGGAATCTACAAATTTAATTTTAAATGCAATTTTTATATCTATATAAGCCTGTAATTTAAGTTCACAAGATTATGTGTATGAAACAATCATTAAAGACAAAATGTAAGCCACACAGTTGTAAAGCTGAATGCAATTTAAATTCTGTAATATTCAAATCAATTGCTAACAATAGCGAAATAATATCTGGGTAAATAGATAATAAGGAAATATTTCAATAGCATAATTTAAATAAGTTTTAGAGCGCTATCATACGTTGGAAACAGAAAGCAATTCGACTGAACAAATTAATAAAATACAAATTATGAATTTAATACAATTACGTTTAGCTGGATAATATTAATAAATGCTTGTCATATTCATAACATGCGTCATTTATGTCATTTATTCAATTGCCTTGATTAATGCATGCAATGTGAGCCTAAAAGCATGCTATAAAATGCGCAGCATGTAATTGTGTGATGTCTGTCTCTATTCAATAAATCGTTGGTATAGTTCAGTTCGCATTATAAATAACAAATAGCAGCGCGGACATATAAGTATCTGGGTTCGTATTCGTGGGCGGGTGACAACCCTAGTGCCACAGAGTCGAGCCCGCAACCCACTAAGCGGAAGTGCATTCACAAAATTTGCGCTCTACTTCCGGTTTCCGTGTGGTGTCTCTTTCTGCGGCTCTGTGGCAGAACCTGTCTGTTTTTATATGTATGTCTATATGTATGTATGTATGTGTGCACTAGTATATGTATGTATGTATATGTGTGCAAGTGCTTGTTTGCTTGCTGTGCAACGGAGCAGAAGTTTGATAAATTAAATTTTACAAGCAAGTCTTATGTCGAATTTTATATTAGTTGAAATTTCTCTATTTTTCGGTAAAGTATTTACCATGAGTTACACAATGCAATAATGAAATATTTAATTTGACCATATGAACATGACATGAATAGAGTGAATAACATTTTATGTTTACTCTCACATTATTGCATTTCTTTTTATAGCTGAAATTTCCGTTGATGTATATAGACTTTATATTTTAGAGTGCATAAAGGCATCATTTAATATAATATTAAGGATTTATTTTCTTCGTAAATAGTAGCTTAAATTGTGGCTTCGCTGCTGGTAAAAGATTAAAAGATGTATATAGATTTAATTAAAAAAAACATTATTATTTATTTAAAATATGAAAATAACTATGACATCTACTTTGATAAGAAAGACTCTCTAATAAATTTATATATGCATATGTAGTTGGCGTTACTTACATTTGTTGTTTCCATACAAACTTTGGTATATTTTATCACTTGTGGGCTGAATTTAGTAAACCCCGTCTGAAGTGCTCAATTACGTCATAAAATAAAACTTTAGTTTAAATTTCAATTTCGTAGCTTTTACGGTTTGAGATTTTCGTTGGTTACTGGTCAGTCAGTCAGGAAAAACTGTTTTATTCATATAGACAGCTAGTCAGTCAGTCAGGAAAAAGTATTTTATTTGTTTAGATTACTACCTCAATGCGACAAACTTGACATATACTTATTTAGAGGATAGCACGACTGCTGAGATATTTATATATATTTAGATATTCTCAGATTTAGTGATACAACTTGGTTGCAGTGTATTTATATTTGTATTTGTTGACATGCTTTATATTTTTTAAGTCTGGGTAGATTTTTCAATCTTAACTAAATTGTGGCTCTCTGTCTATTTGCTTTATATATTTCAGTTGCCCATTTAAATTTAATAAAAAAACCTTTATTTGTACTAAATTAATACAATACCCCTGAGATAACACAGAAAATAGCCATAATGTGCGAGTCGAGTAAAACTGCCACTGGGCTCCTGTGTCTAATTAAAACTATAAATTATGCTCGTTAAAATCCATTTGGGCAGTTTTATTTGCCGTCTTTTTAATTGCTATTTGTGCAACATATTAAAAAGGATCCAACAATTGCAACAACAACAACAATCCGGATGCAACCATAATTGCCTGGCTGCTGAAGGTGCGAAAAAGCGATGCATAATTTAGCACCTCTACGCCCAAATACTAGGCCAAAACATAATCAATGGGCGTGGCACCATAAAAAGACCGTGCCAAAAAAAAATTAAAAAAAAAATAGTAAAAACTGAATAATACTAGAAAAGCTGAGCAGCAAAATTATACGAACACGTATGTGAAACAGCCACATTTGCCCCACCAAACAGGGGAGGGTGAGAGGGCGAGGGGATGCGCAGGTGGTACAGATTTGCTGGAGGCGAGGCACCTACCAGCTACTGGCTACAGATAATTTCTTTGCCTTTTACTTTGCAACGAACATTTTCCCAATGTATTTTTCGCAAAGTTTCCGGTACGCTCGGCAGCAAATTTATTGAACCATGAAATGTTTGTGTACGTGTCTGGGCCGAACGTAGTAGAACGGATGGTAAACGGATCACAGAGACGGGTGACGTGTGACGGGAGAGGGGTGTGCGGAGAGCAGAGGATGCTACAGTAGCAGCCTGCAATGTTACAGTAGGAGTAAAGAAAGAAGCGGCACGACAAATGCTTGTTAGTTGTTGCTTTCATGCATACCCTGTAAATGGATATAGGGTTATATCGATGGCATATGCTTATCAAATCTATCAGGATTTTGTATTTAATAATATGACTATTCATTTTCCTAAAGTTCCTCCTGTTAGTCAATATAATAATAATAATAATAATAAAATAAAAATTGTATATATAATATAAACTTTATTAAAAGCTCTCATAGAATAGGACCGTTACTATTAGGTAGGTAGGACCGTTACTATACTGGTGTCAGAATATAAAGTCAAGTAGCACAACAATTCTGCTGGTAATTAAATATTTTGTATATTTCTAAAAACTACCGATACTATCGATAGTAGGCTCTCCAGTTCCAGGAAGGATCGACCAGAAGACGATTAAAAAAGGGCAAAGAAAACTTTCAAAATTTTCATTATCAATCTTCGTGACTTTTCTAAATTTTTTTATAACTGCCATCAGCTCAACCGAAACATTTAATTCGTTCCGCTGGCAAATAAATGGATTAGATCTAGCTCTTAAAGTCTCTATAGACGTATACGGCACCTTAAAAATACGAATTTTGAACTATCTTTAATGGTTATTATTTTTGAGTAACTTTGATGCTATTCATTTAATTTGGCCAACTATGTTTTAAAAATGTTCTTAAAGATCCCTGTCTTTAAATTTAAATCTCTTATTGAATACTTTTTTTTGTTTAACATTATTGAAATAATAATAATAATATCGACAATTACAGCTATATTAGTTCCCTCTGGGACCGTTCTTGGGCATAACCCAGTCGTTTACTTTCGACTTTAGTTTTTTTCACACTTGTTAGTTGTTTGGCTTTTTCTTGGCTAACAACGCTTCCGTCTCACCCCTTTGCGTTGTAGTTGTCTTGTCTCTATTTGGCTTTATGTGTGCAAACTTTGCATCACTTTACTCCACCGCCTGCTGCCAGCTTGAAGGAAAATTCGCTTGTTTTTGCTTTGGGGAAAATATTTAGTTGAAGTTTTTATTTAACGCATCAATGGCCACTTGGCTATTGGATCGTCCTGCTCGATTTCAGAGCCAAAGGGTTTGCCACAACTTTGTTTGTTATTGTTATTGTTATAGTCGCCAGTTCGATTGATGTTGTTTTCGTTGTTGCTGTTGCTATTGCTATTGCTGTTGCTACAACTGTATTTGTTGGTTTTGCCACATGGCTCATAATTTTTCATTGCTATTTCAGTTTGCTTTTACAGTTTTTTACGCCATGAAAAATTGATGCCGGTTTCAATTTGATTGGATTTTGAAATGCTATCGAAGTATATTAAATTGCATTGCATGAGATAGCAAGGATGGAGGACTAAATGACTAAGGACTAAAGACTGTCAGACTGTCGGCTGAATTCAAAGTTTCGTAATTGCTCTTAAATTAACCAGTTACCTGCGGTTTAAAGTTCAGCAATTCAGGTGATTAATCTGCTGGGTTCACTTGACAAATTAATGTGCTGTGCAGGAGGCAGGATGCTGTAGGTGCGAAGTATGAGGTGCTAGGCGGGCGGAGGCTGCTTTTGTTGTTCTCTCAAATTCGGCAATAAATTTAGCTTCAAATGGGTGCCAATATTTAATTTTTCCATAATGAATAGTGTGTTGTGAATGTGATTTAATGGCTTAATGTTAATTTGATGGCTGAATATTAGTTATTGAAAGGATACGAAAGAATGCAAGTGGTGCAGTTGCACTCAGACAGGATCATCAAAATGTCCCGATGAATCCAAGGCAATCTAGCCGAGCGGGACCCTATGGAACCTTAGATCTTTCGACTGTGACGTTCACTCTTCCCTAAATAACTTTAAAAAGGATCCCTTCAGAAACAAGGAGTGAGAGACCGACTCTCAAAATATCAACCGGAACAACAAGAGGCCTAGCTGGAGAAGCTTTTGCTTTGAGGGACCAAGTCTTACAGACCATGACCAACAAAAAAGGCGACTGCTCATTATTGACCCACATTGGTGGTGTCTAAACTGGGTTCTTCTGTGGTATATATCCAATTTTAGGTATGACATTCCGTTATAATTAAGAAGAATTCAAAATTTGTATGCTTGAGGTCAAGTTTAAATTGAAAATTAATAAAAAAGTCTGCTGCATAATAATATTATTAAAATAATGATAAAATAATAATATGTATCAATGAAGGCGCCAAACTGTTGGACTATAGGGTCTAATAAGTTTTCGGTTACAAAATCGTTCTTGACAAGAATTGCGTAAAAGCCAGACTCTCGCCACTTGGCCAAAAGCAATTATTTCTGGTAACCAGTTGTCAGCACTATGAACATCAAACAATAGCCCAAACTGTTGCCGGAAAGGAGACTGAATCAACTGAAAAAGGGTAACGCTTTTGGCCGCTATTGACCCGTGCTTGGATGCCGGCTAATTCAATTAAACTGTTTTTCAGTTTTTGCGAGCTTTGCGAGCTTTGCGAGTTCGTGGAATGCGTTTGGGTCCTTGGAACTTGTTCACCTATTGATCGCTTATTCAATTACTTGCGCCGTCATTCATAGAGAGCGCCCGGGACCGACACCAATTTGCCGCTGCCCCTTAACCAAATTGCAGACAAAGGGCGCCAGGCCGCCAACCCTCCCCATGCCACCGTTTCATGCGCCTCTGAATGATGCAACTCGGCATTTCTATGGATGCCTCTTTGCAATGGCAACTTTTCTGTTCGCATTTCTCTTGCTTGGCACAATGTATATCAATGTCGAGCCCCTCTACCACCACACCACGCCACGCCTCCCCCTCGTTGCGCCTTTCGTGCTTCAATTATGTGTTTGCTCACTTGCGACGCGCAGAAATTTGTTGTTGCATGGTCAAGGACCAAAAAAGTGACGTAGACTAAATTCAATTAGAGTCCCTTTTTTCTGGCTCAGCTTTTTGCTGTCACAATGGATTTGCATTGACCAATGTTGCAGAGAGGGTGGGTAGGGTAGGGTAGGGTTGGGTAGGGGGAGAGTTGGATTTGCAAATAGTTCGAACATTTGTAACATGTGTAAAAAGTACGAAGCAACAAAGTTGATTTGATTAAACGACGCTGCGCTTGCAACAAGTGCTCCAAATGGAGCAAAGGTTGCTGGAGGGGGGGCATGGTCACTAAGTGATTGGGCGTGGCAGCTGTTTACCCCGACTCAAATACTCAATCCTTTCCTGATTCAGATTCTGATTCTGATTCAGATTCAGATTGATTGTGCGTAGAGTGCAGTTGCAAATTGCGATAAGTGCTGCGAGTATTTGCAGTGGTCAACGCTGATGCTATGTATGTGTGTGTGTGTATGTGTAGCGTCATGTGGATGTACTTATTTGAACATCAAAGGATAACCAAGCGACAGTTGCATCTGTGTCTGCGCCACGTTAAAGTGCCTGAGATTGTTGCGAGAATCTAACGAAATCGAGCTTTAATTTGCACTTTGGCATTTTATTTCCAAAAAATGAAATCTACTTATGTTTAACCTGACTGGTTATAACTGTAACGATTGGCAATTAACGCACTGGCCATAAATTAGACCTAAAAGCTGACATTTGATAAGTAGTTTCTTTTTAGGATGAAAGCACTACGACATTTTTGGAAAATTGAAATTGTAACTTCATTGTCTATAGTCCGATTGTAATGAAATCGGAAGGTCATAACCCCAAGTCGGGGGAATGTATCAAGTAAAAGACAAATACTTTTTACTGCTGATATACAAGAATATAGGACTGACGGACAGACAGACAGACGGATATGGCTAGATCGACTCAGCTTTTGATAGTGATCAAGAGTATATATACCTTATGCCGAACTTCAATATTTTCCATTTTTAATAGGGTATGCAAAATATCTGAAACAAATCAGCAAAAGTTTAAATATTTGTTTTTTAACAAACATTTTACTTTAAAATGTTCTTTTACTCTGATTATTTGGCGACTCACTCAGAGACAACTTTATTGTAAAAGACTAACTCCTGATTTTCTGTACTTATTTTCGAAGTAAACACCATCCAGATATTTATATATAAAAAAAATTGGATTTTTTTGTTACATTTTTGTTCTTGCGCAATAGAGACTCGCTTTTTGTTGCATAGTGTTATTAAATAAATTAATAAATTTATCTTTTGGGTCCCCCGTAATTCATGGTTCAAGTTTTGTGACTGAAGCTTTCATATTGTGAATAATTTAACGGCATTCTCGAATTGAGCCTCGAGGCATCTCGAGGTTTTATTGATTTGCCAGCCTCCTAGTGGGCGTGGCATAAAAATCCCATACAACGATAATATGAAAATGTAAATGGCACCTGTATCAGGTAAATAGATATTCTAAGAGCACATGCAAATTAAATGCCCTTGAAATGCAATACTTTAACACAGTCCTGTGAAATGTGAAGCATTTAAGATGGCGTTGATTTCATTAGGGACAGAGCAAACTTTAAGGAGTAGTGTAGACAGCATTTTAATAAAATATAATCACATTTGTTTAGAGGCTTATGAAGTTGGTCCTTTCGCATTGTTGAGCTAAGCTTTTAGCGATACCCACATAAATTGTGGAATCCACTAGCACTCAATTAAAAATGTACGCAGAACTGTATCTCAACTGTAATCAAAAGCCTGTGCATCTGTATGTGTATGTGTGTGAGTGTGAGTGTGAGTGTGTGTATGTGTGTTAGCCAGTGTATGCTTTGCTCTGATATGGAGAGTTTATGGCCCTTGCTTAAAGTAAATTGTATCGGATTTAAGACTAAGCACTCGACAGCAGCCACTAACTAAATGGCTGTCTCCAAGCTCGGCACGTGTTAATATCTTTGTCTCTTTCACTCTCGGTGTGTGGCAAGAACAACATAAGTAAATCCGTAGACCAAACAGCAGCAGCACCAGCAGCAGCAGTAAACATGCAGCTGTTCAACTTTGCTGCATACTTTGCGGCGCTCTTAAACATGCAGACACGCACAGGACACCCAACCCCCCAACCCCTCCAACCCCCAACACCCCAAACAGTGCTGCCAAAAATACTAGTAAACTTTAGCTTTTTTTATACTTTTAACCCCCAAATGAAATATATAATATAGGATTTGAGCAATATCTGTCGGGCCGAAAGAACGGGATTTTTTGTGATATTTACTCGTACACCTACCACATATCGAAGGTAGATTACATATAGGAATTAGGATTGTTAAATATGAATTTCACACCAAGTGTCACCAAATTTTAAAGGTCGAATACTGATGTTCTTCCTAAGAGGTTAAGGCTAGGCAAATCCAAAAATAGTCATTAGGGCGATTTTTCACTGGATGGATCTATTAGGTAGTTGCTTTGTAAGGGATTACTTGTCTAAAAAGTTGAAAACCAGATTTATTTTTAAATTGCTGAGTATTTTGTATTCCTTTCACAACGAATATAATTGTTTTTATTTTATGCATTTATGTCACTGATTGAAAGATCTTGCTCTCTTTGTAGATCGAATTAATTACTAATATTTAAGAATTATAAAGTATCGAATAAATATCCAAAACAAATCGTCACAAACAATAAAACCATTTGAGCTTTTTCAAATTGAAAGTAAAGCCATTTCGTACCATTTCACCTTAAAACTAGCTTTTTTTGCGTGTCTTAAGTTGGCAGCTCTACACTACATACATACACTCACACACATACACACTTAGCCAGACAGACACAATACGCACACACTCACAGCTGTTGGCTGCAATGTAATTCATTTTTGACACACACATAGATAGAGATGCAAGGCCAGAGGGGCCCCCTTCCCATTTCCCCGGCAGCTGGCAGCTGTGAGTTGCAGCGCTTTTTACATATTTACAACTTAATACCTTGCCCAATATATATATGTGTGTGTGTGTGTGCTTGTGTGTGTGTAGGGGCTTAACTTTGCATGCTACAAATAATTAAAGCATAAAAGAAGGCGCCATAAACTGAGGCAGACTGCAGCTGGTGTGACGAGAGGAGAGGAGAGGAGAGGAGCGGAGAGGAGTGGTGGGTGAAGTAACAGCTAGCTGAGCAGCAGGATGTGTCATCGTCATCTCATCGTCCCATAAAAGTCGCCTGCTGCCTTTGATGCACTGCTCAAGACTCCTATACATATAGCCACAGCCATAGAAGTAACTACAACACTTTCTATGATGTGCCCTATGTCCTGTGTACTCTGTACTGTGTCCTGTGTACTGTGTCTTGTGTCCTGTGTGTGCTCTGTGCTCACTCTAAATTGAATATTTTAATGCAAATTTAATGGCTGGGCTTTTGTGTCAGTGCTTACATTTAATTTTCGTACCCAACTTTTGAGGTGTCTCCTCCTCCTCTCCTCATCTGCTCGTCGCTCTCTTCACTCTCTGCTGTATGTTTTGCATCCCTGTGTTCTTAGCTTAGTCGCTTTGCATTTAAGTACATGTCATTTGCAGCATAATAACGGGAAAACTTTATGACAAAACTTGCCAGTGCAAACTCATACTCGCTTATCTCTTAAGGCTCCTCAACTTGACAGGCATATGCCATATATAGTTTCTTTGTGTATATCGCTCTTTTTTTGTCAACCTTTACAAATTATTTCGTTCATTATTGTTGTTCACTGATCTAAATTTATAGTTTCTCGCGTTACTGTCATTCTCTGTCTTATTATTTCCTTTCTTACTTGTTCCCTATTATTGCCATTATTTGAAATCTGCATCTCTCTCTCTCTCTCTCTCTAAAGTTGCTCGATACTGTTTCGAAATATTGTGATACCTTTTACCCATTAGTATATATTTAATTTATATCTATCTGCTCTATCAAATATAACTGTTTCCTTTGCTGTTGTTTTAGAATCTAAGCAACTGTCGTCTGCATTTTATACTCTGATACCGAAGGTAAAATACCTTTGTCTTCCAAAGTTTGAGACCTAGAGTCATCAAATTTGGTACATAGAATACTGGTGGTCTACCCTAGTATTAAAAATAAGTTTCTTCAAATGCTAAGCCACACCCCCACGCACACCCACAACCACTAGTGCCCCCATCCACATGTTTTCTGCAGCCCTTAAAATGGTAACAGAGTATTACGCAGTCAGTTACGCCCGAGTGCTATGGTCTCAAAAGTTATTATTCCTATCGCTGGAAACCTGCAAGTTGACCACATAAATTGATGACTTTGTTCGACTCTTTGGCACCAAGTGTAGATCTTTTTCTCCTCTCGCTATTGTCCGCATATAACCAGAGCCAGATAACTGCTATTATCGTATTTCTTCGGTCAACCTATCTATCAATACGTTACTTTGCCCTTCTCTCTTTTCGCTCAATATCCCATCACCTGCAGTTCGCGAAACTCATGCTACCATTATGCAATAACCCAATAGCTACTGGCCAGTCAAACAAATACCATATGCACAGAGAACGAGAGACTGTGTGTGAGAGAGAGAGAGAGAGAGATAGAGAGAGAGAGAGAGAGAGAGAGCGAGAGAAAGAGAGAGAGTGAGGATAGGAAGCAAGTGAAGTGTCACATGAAACGCTTTTAATTGCATTTTTTGTAGCCTCGCTTTTTGCAGCCCTTCCCATCCAACGGTAAACAAACGGACAACAAACAGACGACAAACAGATAAACAAACTGAGGCGCAATGAGACGGTTACAAAACGGTTCCATCTTCCATCTTAGGTCAGGTCGTAAATTTAATAGCCATTGGGCTTTCGCTCGGATCGTTTGATTTATGCGATTTGCCAGACAAAGTTGGCGGCAAAGTTCTTTAAATGCTATAACTTAGGTAAACTTCTGCGCTGCCCCTCTGCTAAATATTTGTACAACAAGTGAATTGAGTAAGCTTGAAGGCAGCTCGAGGATGAAGATACTCTGCAAAGGTGCAAGATTTGTATATTATTTGGGATTCAAAATTTCTTATTATTATTGCAATTATCGCTGAGTTGTAAATGAAACAATTGATAATGAGTATATTATTTTTCTATTTATTTAAGTGTACTATTTTCTTACATACGCAGACACACATTTTAGAGTCTTTGACTAATATTTAATAACAATTAGGATTGATCAATAGTTTTTAGTCGGCTCGAAGTTTTTGTTAAATGCATATTAATTAAACACACATTTCATAATTCATATAATTTATATCATTATTAAACTTATTATATTATTATTATTACTATATAATGCAGCTTACTGCCTAATGCTGATTATTACTTAAATATTACTGTATGGACACCAAAGCTCCAATGCTGCATAGGGTATTCAAAATTAATTTGTCATTAGGCAACACATGTCCACGGTATAAATCACACATACGCCGCGTGGTTCGTGACACAGGAATGACCGCCTTTCTGTGTGAGCTGCATGAGCAAATTTCCATTGTTTGCTGAGGGGGGCACGTTAATAAGCTGGGCCCCACGACCACCGCTCCGGAACTAAATGTTCCAAGCATATCGTCAACCGAAACTGAACGCATTTTGTGCTTTAATTATTTAGCTCTGCAAATTGATTCAGCGAATGTGGCCCAAAACACTTGATTGTACAATGCAAGTGCAACTGCAGCTCCATTTTGTGGTTCGCTGGGTTTTGTTGGCTTGCAAAGTTTTTGAGTTGCAAGTTTTCAGCAAATTGTCGTTGTTGTTTCTCTGGTGGCTGAGCTTGAGAGGCGTGCAACTAAATTCTGAAGTGCAGTCAAAGGTAGCAGAGTAGTCGGAATTAAATTCTGTTAATGACTCTATAAATATTTGTCATACAATGTTGGATATTTTCTAGAAGTATAACGTGCATGTAAATGACTTTCCCTCCCTTGAAATTTTACTTATACTTACTTTTTGGTATTTTGTAACAGCCGAGTGCAAATTGAACAAATTGAAAACGTTTTCAAAGGATTTTCTGAACCCATGTCAGTCAGTCTATATGAATCTCCGGATGTCAAAGACAAAGAGCTAGATACACTTTGTTTGGAATAGCAGTTCTCGTATGCCATGACCAGCTTAATTCTATCGATAACTCGCCCTCTCTATAAATTATGATAAGTGCTTTTTTCAACCCTAGTTTCTTGAAAAGCCATAATAACAAGGGACGACAATGTCGGTATGAATGTGCTCGTAAAAAATATTTACATTTTTTTACCTACATTTGAATGTTTCGAAAATTTAATTTCAGCCGGACAATAAACGAAGTTGCTTACTATTTTACAGAATTTGTTGTCTACCTATTTTAATCTTCATTAATTTTACTTATCACTTATATAAAAAAGCTAAGAAACTGTAAAAGGCTTTGCGAAATAGTACACCTATACCTACCCTAACAGCCAACACCTTTACGGCGTATTCACTTAACGGGCTTACTATAAATAATACAAAGTTTTACTTAGCAGCTATTTTTTCCTCGTTTCAAGGCGAAAACATTTAAAATGTACATGACGGCATTTTACTTAACGGCCATACTTTTAAGTCCGAGTTTGAGTGAGATTTATAATGTTACTTTAAGGACTTTATAAACTAAGCTACAAGCTCATTAATGGCTGAACAGCCTCAACCTAACGATTTCCGTACAGTACATCCTCATTTGACAGACACCTTGAGGCATCGTTGAGAGCCTTGTCAAATTCGTTTGAAAATAAAAATGAAAATATGCTACAGTTGCTTGTGGGGAATTAAACTGAAGCTAACAACCTAAAGTGGTTGCTCAAAGCGATTATTTGTTGTATGAAATACACAGGCTGCCCCAGTTGGACACATTCCGGCTAATGCCAATTATACTAACAATTTAAGATGGGGGCAAAGAGAAGAAAAAAAAGATACGAGTATACTTATGTATATAGAATATGAAACCTCAAAGTGATGTTGAAAATTGCAACCAGGCGCAAAATAATTTTCAAGTGCTGGGCAAATTTTTGATATTTATATTGGGTACTTGATAGCAAATACTTGTATTTTTTTTTTGTAAGCCAAACGCGTCTGCACAGCAGAAAATATAAAAACTGTATATATATAAATATATATGTATATTTAGAGTGTTTTCATATATATGTATATATATATATATATGTTTTCTATGGCTGACTAACTGTCTGACAGGACTCGGCTACCGCTTGATAATTTGTTTTTGTCGGACGGGCGACAACAACAACAACATCAACGGCAACAGCAACAGCTACAGGATGCCAACAACAATCAAAAAAGAAAATCACTTGACTTTTCGTAGTTGTCCTTGTGGCTTGCAAAGCGTGTGAGAAAAAGAGAAATGGGGAAATAGCGTGTGCCTTATGTTAGAGGGGCTGGCTGGGGACTGGGTGGGGGCTGGGTGTCAAAAACTTGAGCGCCTGTTGACACACACGCGAAACACTCGAGCAGCTTGCGACAATGTGTACGTCTGTGTGTGTGTGTGTATGTGTGAGCGCGGGGGGTAGACCATGGGGGTTGGGGTGGGGGGGAGGACAGCCGCTTGTAACCGCCAAAAACATTTTGCTAACGATTTATGTCCGTTGCATGTTCTCCATTCGGGACTGTAAGATAAATTTCAGCTACTTTTTCAGTTGCAGCTTCTGCAGTTCCTGCCCCGCATCCTTGCCTCCTGCAGCTCCTGCAGCTCCAGCAGCTACTGCAGATCCTGCAGCTCCTGCTGTGTGTGGGCGCTTAATGACGCATCGTATTCTCTGGCATACATGTCAGCCGATGGCATCTCTAACCAGCAATTGCTCCAAGCAATTAGTTAAGAATTCTTCTTCGTTCAGCTGAGGCTCAACTAGATAGGTTCAACTAGACAGCTTTTAAGCCGCTTCCCATCCATTGATGATATAGGACTTACAGGACAGCAGTAGACAGTGGCAGTGGCAGCGATTGCAAAAGGATATTCGAGTCTCTGAAGTAGTTTGAGTATTGTTTAACATCTGCAGAACCTCATTCATTTAATAATCAACAAGTACATTGCTTGTAATTTTACTCAAATATTGCAACTGAATATATGAGATGACTGGGCTAAGCACTACCAATATAGGCAATGCCTTTGATAATCTTGAAAACGTTAAGACGCATTTTTATTAATCAAGAATGTTGTATACATTTTCATTTGCATTATCCCTTCAGTGGGTTTGTTATGAAATGTGTTGCGTAACATGTTGAAAGGATTAAGGATGTTTAAAAGCTAGGATTGAAATATTTCTGTTTACCCTAAAATTATAAAATTGTAAATCAAGTTACAATAAAACATCCAAAAAAGAAGTATCACTATTAATTTGATACACACTTTGTTAAATTTATATTTTAACCAATTTCAGCTTTATTGTAACAACATATGGACAAAAAATATGAAATTTGTATTAAAAAGTACAAGTGAGTTTAACAATATCGAAAATATCGAATTCGTCCAAAAAAAATAATCATAATTGAAAGTGGCCTACTATTTTCATAGGAATAATCTCTAATAAAAATTGAAGTCCTAAATCAACGATTAACGGGTATCCGAATTTCCTCATTCATACGGGAGGAACATATATAATACGAATCCAGCCTTTCACTTGAATAGCTTTTAAGTTGAGCGACAAGATTGCATAGGAACAGACTATCGACTCGTCAAGAATTCAGTTCACGACCAAGATATTAAAACCTTCTAACAAGGTACAAATAAGTGTATTCTGCATCTATATATGTGTCAAGAGAATGGTAGAATTTTATAAGATTTAAATTGGTCAAATACATTTCGAATTTTGGAATTGATTTTGTTGAAACCCAAAATGAATTGCACAAATAACTGGTCAAAAAGGAAATGTTTGGCCGTGTGCTCAGAGGCAGAGTGAGGGAGGAAGGTAAGGAGGGAGGGAGTAAGGCAGGGAGTGGGACACTCAGAATAAAACTTTTAATTAAAGCAGCTTTAAGCTTTTAGTGCTGCTGGTCAGGACTGTCAACATGTGAGCACAGCAGTCAGGCAGGACACATGTTTTACACAAGGAGTTGGGGGCAAGGGGAGTGCAGGGAGGAGGCCGTTAGGGAACCAGCCAACATTAAATCTGGGCTTTTACAACAAGTTCGGCATTAACACTTTGGCCAGCGCTTAAGGCCAACGTAGTAAAAAATTAGCCCGTAGGCAAACGAAGCTGCTCAGCAGCTTGGGTTAAAGCCTAAAATCCTTTGGCAACCTGACAGATGCTCCGCCCTTCGAGAGGAAGCTCCAGTGTGGAGCAGTAACCGCTGTCAGATGTCCAGCGAAGCGAGAACAAAATGATGTGCATGCAGACTATCTGGCCAAGGGAAACGGCAAACTGGCAAACTTGCCAACCTGTCGGTTCGTCCTTTTTGTATTTTAAGTTACACCTACCTAAAACCGACAGCTGTGCATCAGTGTCGCCACACGCCCCCTGACCACCCGTCACCCATCACCTTCCCGGTTTGTTGGTGACAGGTTTTTGTGTGTGGCAAGTCAACTAACATCAATACCGTTAGAGCTGATTATAGCTGAACCTTTGCAGCTACATTTGTGGTAGCATCTGCTGCTTGCGGTTGCACAGCTGTCAGACCCGCAAACACTGAGACCCGACCCTCGCCATCATAGAACCTCAATATTAGCTACCATACCCCTAACCCCATATTGCGGCTTTTTTATTTGAGTTCGATATTAGTTTTTCATGATGTGACAGTTAGTTCAGTTTCAGTGCTTATAATCAGAGAGTTTGATTGCATGCGATAAAAATTGCATGCTTTTATTGTAACAGTTCTGTTAGCCAGGGGTTTGTGTCTGTGCTGTACTGTTAGTTGAGCACTGCAAATGCCTAACAGGGCTCTGTTAGGCGGCAAGTGAAAAGTTTTTCAAGCTAAATTTATAAGCTACAAAAATAAATATTCGAAATAATGAAAAATTGAACAAATTTTCTTTTTTAAAACAATAATTTGTTTATGAAGGGGAAATAAAATTAAAAGTTAAGCAGTAAGATTTTACTTAATTTAAATTTAATCTTAAGCTAAACTTTAAACTGTATTGTTTAAACATATTTAAATCAGTTATAAAGTTTAGTTTTGTCAATAATTGATTTTAGTTTTATTTTTAATTTACATCTTTTTGTATCCTAAAGTACATATGTATCTTTTATCCTTTTCTTTAGTTTTTAGGGCTAGAATTTTTTAACATTCACGGCTTGTCTTGTGGCTTTTTTTCTGCTCACATAACGCTTACATAAATATTATTTATTTTTCTATTAATCCAAATATACCAAGCATTCTTCCTATTATTTGGCCTGCCATCGTTTTACCCAATTTAATTTATTTGCAAAGGCCCGCGAATTTTTTCGCTTACTTAAACAATTTGCTGCTAACAGAAATTAATTGTCTTTCAACACGCAGCATTTTCTTTGCCACTGCATTCATTCACTTTTCACACCCCAATATTTATGGCTAAAAAAGGAAAATATAAATGTGACAAGCTGCTTTTATTTATGAGGTTGCGAACAAAAAAATATATGAAATAAAGTCCGTTTTGACAAAATAAACAATGAACAAGAGTTTCATAAATTACGACGTGAAAGCCGTTTAAGGGCGCTAGCGGGATAGAACGAGACAGGGATATGGGGGTGTGAGGGAGTGAGCGAGGCAGCTGCGTGCTTAGCTCAGCTGATTTTTGTCAAGTTTGCTTTTCGGCTTGAAATTTTGAAGATGTCCGCCGCGCCCTTTTATTTTTGGCTGCATTCTATTCGCACTTCGGCCAGACGAAAAAAAATGCTTTTGGGCAACTTAACAGCGTAGAAGCAAAACGCGTTTTATAGCAGCCTTTTAGGCGGCGCTGTTAACGCGCTGCCTCTCCCTCTCTCTAGATTTATTTACTCTCTCTATTGATTTGTTGTGAATGCTGTGCGCAGACGTCAGCTGAGCTGCAAACGCCAGACACCGGCCATAAATATACAGGGTGCTCAGCAAAGCACAACAAACCTGCTGCAACCCCTAAACCAGCCCCGTAACAATAAGGAATCCAACAGACTGGCTTAAGGGCAGCGCGGCAGGGTGAGAGAGAGTGTGAGTCTGAGAGCGAGAGCAAGAGAGCGTCGCTTTAGTTTTGCAGCTTTTTATGGCATCTCATAACATTTTGCTCACTGTTGTTCTCTGTTGGCTTTGCAGGGGTGGTATGTGGATAAATTTTAGCCGCCATGGATCCCAGTGCTCTACAAAACATGGATCGGGACGCATTAAAGAAGCAAATCGAGAATATGAAATATCAGGCCTCGATGGAGCGCTGGCCGTTATCTAAAAGCATTGCTGAGTGAGTAGCCAAACCATATTTCATATTCAATTCAATTTCTAAATATATGTATATAAGTAACTAACAAATAAATATATATATAAACAAGTGTGTAAACACTAAAGTGCCAAATCTAACTAACTGAATCAGTTAGCAACAAACACACACATATACACACACAATTTGTGAGTGCCTAAAACTTTACACGTGTGCTAAGTGTGTGTGCTTGTGTGTGTGTGTGTCTTGCGAGTTTTGTGATACCGTTGTGAGCTCAAGTTTGTCTAGACGCGCAGTTTATGCTGCTACCCAGTTGACACAGTGCCTGCCTAAAATATTCATACTCTTGCCTTAGCCCGCAGACCCAACGAGACCCAGCCCAACACCTGAGCGCTGAGTGCTCTTCCACAGCCCGTCCGTCCTTACGTCCGACCGTCCGTCCGTGCTGTTTGCTTTTGCTAAATATTTACATAAATATAAAGTTGTTGCTGTTTTTGTCGCATTGTTGTTTTTGTCGCGGTTGCTGTTGCTCACCCTGCCTCCAGTTATTGTTCCCCCCCCCAAAGTATATACATATATATATAACTGTCAGTGTGTGTGCGTGCTTGTGTGTTTGTGTGTAGACAACGACCAGACGAAGTTCCGTTCAGTACCAAAAATAGCTCAACAAATCCGTTAAGCAAATTTTAACTTATTTCTGGCATAGTTACTTTTAAATGCTCCCAGTAGCAAAAACGCGTCGGTAAATTGATTTTCGTGTGTGTGTTGGTTTCATTTCTGCTGTGAATGTATCCTTTGCATACTCAGACTTAATCCCAACGTTGCTTGTAGACCTTTCTTGATATAATAGCGTTAGGATTATTCAAAAGTCCTTATATGAAAGACTATATTCACATTACTAGCATTCAGACAAAACATTCTTTAATAATATTTATTTTGCTAAATGTTTTGTAGCTGAGGTCTTAATAAAATCTCAATAATAAAACAAATTAACTTTTCTGTTTGCTTCGGCTGCAAAACGAATTCAAAGTTTGATAGCAATTTAAGAAGCTTTTGTATTTTTAAAATATTTGTACATCAACAAAACTAATTTGAACAGCTTAGAAAAACTAATCTATTGTTGGTTTTCCCATATAGCATTAATCATATTTTTCATTGTCCGACTATTGCATTATTTAAGTAACAATCAGATTTGATTCTATGACTGATTTAGCTAGAGTTCTCTCCAGGGGTTATATCAATAGCCACACATTAATCACAATAAATGCGACGGTCTCTGATGACCAACTGTTAAAATAGTTGAACTACAAATAAACAACATTCACATAGTTGGCCAACTGAAAATGTAACTGCCAAGGCCAAAACCAATTTTGAAATAAACACCCAGTTGGAGTTTGAGTAGATGGCTGGAATCAAGGATTTGGTTAAACATTTAGTCAGCAGCTAATGAGGAATAATTAATTAGCATAAAGCAGCGCAGATTTATGCAACCCAATACGCTTACTCTCATTCCAATTCTTTGGCGGCTCACATGGGGCTTAAATGTGAGTGCTGGGTTTCATAAATTATTATCCCTACTTTCTCAGTTGCTCCAGCAACTGCAGCTCCAAACCGCTTGCCACCTGCGCTTGAAATGCTGTTTACCAATTAGCAACACGCCCAGCGGAAGGCGATGGGCGGGGGGAGTGTTTATTTAGCGACTCTGATTTTTAAGCTCGTTGTCGCTGTTCATCTCCAGCGATTTGACTCATTTAGAATCTCGGTCTTAGTTTCTGTTGCCAGCTTCTGTTCCAGGTGCTAATTGATGAAAACAAATCCATTTATCATAATAATGATGATAAACACGCTCAGCTTTATGTGTTTACCTTATTGTCATTGTCAGCGACTTGAATCCATTTAAACAGACATTAATTTTGTTAATGTTGTTGCTTTATTCTCATTTATACGCAGTTTTATATTCGCTTTTCTTTTTCTTTTTCTTTTACATTTTAATTTTAATTTTAATTTTGTTATTGCTGTCCCTGATTTCTCTGATAGTTTCCATTCTAGATATCTGATATTTTACAATTTAAATTTAGAAACTAATAAAAAATTAGCTATCACATTATTTACCGTTTATATAAAAAGAAATTGTCATAGCCTTATTTATTACCTGATCTCTATACTTTAAATATATTTATTATTTTTTTCTGGTGAAGTTTACCGCAAAAGTGCAAACAGTTTTATTTATTCGGAGCTATATTTCTCTTGGCTCTGTTGGCCATTTCTGTTGTTTGCGTCATCAAAATAATTGATAGCCGGATTACAAATATATTGGACTGACCAACAAAATACAAAATTCATCGAGTTCAATAAATCGCAAATGGTTTTTCGCTTTTTCTAAAAATTGTGGTTGAAGTTTGCGGATTGCTCAGCCAATTTGTATTTCAACATAAAACTCCAAACTAATTTGTTTACTAAGGTCAAATAATTGCAAAGTTTTTCATAAAAGAGTAAATCAATTTAGAGTGAGAGAATAAAGCTAACTCGATATGGAGATACCATGGAATCTGCACGAAGGACATGCATAAAATATAAATAGTTATATAAAATACAAGAAAAGAAAAAATATGCATAAAATATAATAATATCGCCAGTGCCGCTTATGCTTTCTTTTTCGTCCTCTACATTCATTCGTTCAACGGTTCTATAAACTTTTGTAAAATATTTTATGAAATTCAGATATTTTACTTTCATTATTTACAAAAAAATGCAATTTATTTTTCATTTCACACGTTCTACGGCAATCAATTGAAAATCGCACAAAATTTGCAATTTGTAAATGTCGGACCACGTCCTTTTGCAATTGGAAAAACCCAATTTGCATTTATTTTTTGTGATTCCGTAAATGCGAGCACGTCAGATAATAATTTAATAAATTTACAAAAACAGGGTCGAATTTAATTCGGTGAATTCCACTAGTTTTATTATTATTTTACATTAACTAGTAGTCTGAAGTGTTATCAAACGAGTATTTAAAATTATATTATTAACAAATCTTTTAAGACATGTATATATTTCAAAAATAAATTGATTTTTTTTTTATTTATCGCTAATTTAATTACTGTATTATATGATAATATTCATGATGCATTATTTTAACAATTGCATTTCATTGTGTAGAAATCGAAAATGCTGCCGAAGCACACAAAACCGAAAGTTTACCAAACAAATTTACATCAAACAAAAGTACAAACACAAAAAAACTAGACAATTTTGTTCTGAAGTCTATTGTAATCCTATTGTAATCCTGTCCATCCTGTTTCAGGATACGTAAAGTACGAATGTTTTTATTTTAAAAAATGTTGCGGCTTTTAAACATGTTGAGATATTTCTCAAGTCAAGAACTTTACCCTGAGCTCAGAGTATTTTATAATAGAACACTCTGCACTTAAACACTCATACTTGTTAACGGTCGATTTAAAAATCAAGAATGATGAATACACATTAAAAATATTCAAACACGAATTGTACTAAAATTGTAAGAACAAAGCGGTTTGAATGCTAATCTGAATTCACTTAAATGGAATCACAACTTTTGCTGTGTACTAAAAAGTTGATGGTACGATTTGAAAATCGATGTAAGCCAAACTGAAATACGCTCAATAAAACTTTTAACAAAATTTATAACCGCAAATGAACAAAACCACCAACAACAACAACCGCAAAAACAAAATGGTTTAAAAATAGCATGACAAATTCAATTTAATAGAACGATTTGTAGTCGATTTTCGTAGCACTTAACAAGAGCATCAACTCAATTTCACGAAACATCAAATATTTGTCACTCAATCAGCAGCAAAACGAACCGAATTAGACAAACATACACACACACACACACACACATATACATGGACATTTGTGCATACATGGTGAAGGCTCAACTTTACAAAATCAAGTCAATTAAATTGTGAGAGGCGAAATCGAAGCACTTGATTGATGGACAAATTGCACAGAATGACCACTGTGGCCAAGTTGTCGGTGTATGTGTGCGCGTGTGTGTGTGTGTGTGTGGCAGGCATCTCGTTAAGTGCAGCAAACACCGCACATTACGGCGATTTGCTGCAACCAAGCGGTAGCCGAACAACGCAACAACGAAATGGAACCCAAAACCTGCCACGTCCCGCCCCGCCCCTCCCCGCTGCAATCATGATTGATTGACACCCTGTTTTGTGGCTGTAACCACACCTAGACCAACCTGCGTGACAGCTCCTGCAACGCACACGTGTAACTGTTCTTCCGTTCTTCCGATCAACTGTCCAACGGCCAACGGTCATTTAAGGGTTGTTCCTCAACAAAATGTTGCATGCCTCGGGGCACACATATCATCACAACTTGCTGGCCATATATTTCAGCTTAATGATAAATTCAAGTTTCGTGGCTGGCTTTGTTTTCCCTTATTACGCGGCTGCTAAACTTTGCCAAAACTTTTACCATGGACTCCAGGTGGCAGAAAGTTTAACGTGGCAGCCCCTCATAAAATCCGAATGTGCCTCCGCAACACTCTCGACTCAAGTCTCAACTGCTTGCAGCATACTTTGATGGGGGGTGGTGCTGGTGGTTGTGGTTGTGTTTCCATGTGCACATTTATTTTGTTGTGCATTTTAATTTACCATCAACAACAAGTGCAAATTTATTTTTCGACTACTTCCTCCTCACAGCTGCATAGTATAAATAAGACAAGCCCGAAACTATAGCAAGAAGGTGGTTACTAGTTGAAGCTGATCGAAAAGTATATTCCCTGCAAGTGGTGTTCAAAATTCAGATATCTCAGCTCTGTCTGTCCCAATTGTATATCAAGAAATCTTAGTTGCACAGGCAAAATAATTATAATATCTTTTTCACATTTGAGTAGAATCAATTATTTTACATTTTGATTGAATAAAATGAATGCAGAAATTTATATATATATATTTTTATTTTTGATACATAATATTATAATAAAGTGTTTGTATAAATTAACATATTTTTACATTATACAAGTTAAACATAAAGGAAACAAAACATACCCTCAGAGCAAGTAGAGTGAACCAAAAATTTATAAAATCAAAAGTATCAGAAAATAGTGATAGGGTCAACAACAACATATTACATACTTTATTTTACGATAAGTTGCTCGATATGCTCGATAAGTAGACGCACTTGGATAAATAAATATTTCACATTTTTAATAAGTTATAATGCTTTTGTGTTTATCATTTTGATCTTATATAATACATAAGTAGTTATCAATTGCTGAACACTAAAATTAATAGATTTTTAACGGAATATAACTAATCAATATTTAAAAAGTGCAGCAACTGAAGGATCCGGGAACAAATCTCAGCCAATGTCTTAGCTGAATATTTTAGCCGCATACCTTAGTAGCCAGAGATTTTTCCAAGGCAGGCTAATTCACATTTGGTACACCCACTTAAAGTTTTTTATAGGGTAATATATGGGAATTGCTTTTGTATTTCGAGCAGAAAATTGTGTTGCCAGAGCAATGAAGATGGCTCGCATTTTTGGCATTTCATTTTTCGTATATGCCTGTGAATTATGTTTTGCTCTTCTTTCCGTTCGCTTTTTCTCTTTCATATTTTTATGACATTTTGTATATTGTACGGCAAAGGGGCAAATAACAACAACAACAACAAAAACAACCACGAATATGGCTGCAGTTTATGGTGGCTGTTGTCGCTTTTGTTGCGGTTTATTGTGGTTATAAATTCGGAAATGTGAGTGCGACTCCCGCAGCCAGTGAACGCAGTGAATGCACTATGAAAAGGGGTTGAGGGGGGTGCCTGATAAGGGGGGTGCAACACAAAAATGCTTAGCCGGCGTTATATTTGCTGCAATGGTGAATTTAATGCGCCTTTTACAAATATTGCATAAAACATTAAATTAATCTTTACGATTCCCGCTTTCTACCTTTTTTTATGTCAAGTTACAGAATTTGATTTTTGACTCTTTCTTTTATACAAGCTATTTACATTTTATGGCCCACACACATATATAGTATATATGTATGTATAATTTATTATGCTGCTTGTTTTGATTTAATGTGTTACAGAAAATAAATATAATTTGAATAAACATGCAACATGGTCGTGTTGTGCATATAATAATTTAAAATTTAATATACATTTTTAAAATTACCATATTATTGTCTTGTTGTTCGTTGTGTGTTTGATTTAATAATAATAAATGCTTCTCTCTGCATTATTTTCACAAAAACCTTTTCCGCCTCGAAATGGAAACTGTGCGAGGTTCTGTCAACAGACAGGACTATCGATTTACTAAAGGTCAGTTAGTTGGTCCTCTCCTGTGCAAAATGCTGCGTAGTTATGAATTTTGTTTGCACAGCGCTAAACAAAAAGTTACCGTTGATTGCAGAATAATATACACATGTGAACTTTAAATTCAATTATTAGTGCATTGTTACGTAAGCATTTGCCTGGGAATGAAACTCTGACCTTTGTGATCTCATTGCCTAAATGGTTCGCTTGCATGTATAATTAATTTTATATGAAATGCATTGTAAAAATATACATGCCCAGAATTTTAAATATTATAGCATATATTTCATTGTAGAAATACATATATACTTTTTCAAAACAAAATCTCTGTTGAGCACAACACAAAAAGGGAGTCGAGTAAAAGCTCATATTTTGAATCAGCTCTTGGTTAAACCATTGTGGAAAAATGGCTTATTTATTTATTCATTTATTTATTTAAGAGTTTCTTATACTACTGCGTTAGTTATTTAATACAATAAACATGTGAATATTAAAAGATATAAGAATATGGTTTCAGATTTGTGGTAGTTAGTGTTAGTGCTGTGATCTGTAGAAGTTGCAAGGACTAGAAAAATTAATAATCTGTGGAATACTTTCACCTGAATAACTTTCAGATGTATCTCAGACTTTGAATAAGAGTCCGATTAATCCATAATTGTGTTGAAAAGCAGTCCAGCAACATTTAGCGCCGATTTAAGGTCATACAGTAAAATGTGCAGAGCTATTTTGAAAATATGAATCATCACTTTTAGCTGTACCCAGAGAAAGTTTAAGAAAGCAGCTGCAAGAGTGGATCCACCAATAGCATTATGTCGTTGTTCACATTGCATTGTTTCAAGTTTGTTATTTATGGCTTGTTGGTGACCAAAGAGAAGCATACTGTGTAAACTGCAGGCCCGGAGACGGAGCTGGAGCCGGAGTCGACTGGCCGACTAAAAAGCCGTAACTGTGCCAAAAGTCCAAGTCGAAGCCACTCAGCTGTTGTTGCTTGTTGGTTGTTGGCTGTTGGTTGTTGGTTGCCATTGTCGCGGCACATTAAGCACACGTGCTGACAGTTTGGTTTGGTTTGGCTTATAGCCGCCCTCGCCACCCATCTCCCCACTCCCCAATCCCTGCCCAGCCCCGCCCTGCCAATGCAATTGCTATGCGCAGAGTCGGGTCAACTAATTGAGGTTGTCATGCTGGGTGGAGCATCTTTAACTGCTTGTCTAACGGCATCTGGAATGGTTGATCAACTTTAAAATGGCGTCGCCCCAAACATGCAAATTAATTGGTACAACAGTTCACAATGGAAACGAAAGGATATGGAAATTGTTTGTGTTCTTTCGCACTTTCCACCTCCTCCTTCCCTGCCTTTCTCTTGGCCTTGCTTCAGCTTTGTAGCTGGGGTGTGGCCAGTGAATTGGATTAGCGGTCTATTCAATTTAATTTAAATGCAAAACATTTTGTAAACCGCCGACTTTGAGCCAAAGGTCGAGCAAAATCAAAAGCAAAAACTAACGTGAGTAAAACAAGGAGGATAACATTTCTACTGCGTGAAGTTTATTTAATAAAAATAGCTTTCACTATTGGTAAACACAGTACATACATACTATAGTTTTAATTTATGTTTATGTGCTTTATTTTAAGATAAAATTCAAAAACGAGGAAGGAAGGCTTCCTTCGTCGCTCCGAAGGTAGTATACCCCTGCAGTTGCTTAATATGTATAATGAAACACTCTTGTTTATAGAAAAAAAGAATTTAAAATTAATTTTCATATTTAAATCAATATTTCAGACCGATTGTTCCTATGCCAGCTATATGCTATTGTGGTCCGATCCGATTGATTCCGATAAATTATCTATTATCCGTGCAGCAGAAATAAGCATCTGTACCAAGTTTCATCAAGATAACTTCAAAACTGACAGACTAGTTTGCGTAGAAACAGACGGAGAAAGGTATATCGACTCGTCTTGTCGTCCTGATCAAGAATATATATACTTTGTGGGGTCGGAAATGTTTCCTTCTATGCGTTGCAAACTTCTGACCAAAATTATAATATCCTCTGTAAAGGTATATAAATGTTGTGAAATCTTAAAAACAGTTTTGTTGTTGTTATGTTGGGGTTGGGTACAACACGAATAAATCCCATAGAGCAATATTATTTGTCAATTTGTACAGAGCATAAATTACAAATTATTGCATTAATTTTGAGCATGCAAAGAAAACCAATAAAAGCGAGAAATTGCAACTTAATTAAAGCGCACACAGAGAGTTTTTCGAATAACTTTTTCAAAACTTCCCCAATAATAAGCTACCAACAAAATCTTTGCTTATACGATTTTTCTTGGAACTATAGCTCCTACAACTACTATGCATGGGAAATGGAACTAAAAGGTGAATGGCGACTGGTTAACGGTGAATGGTGAACGGTGTATTATCAACTTGGCAGGGCAAATAAATTACTTGAGGAATATGACAAACACCTGCTGATGGCTTTACGTCTACCAACACCCCCACCCCCACCACATTATCCAGTTTTCTCACTCGCACTTTTACTTCCCTTCTCACGTCTCATCTCTTCTCGCCCGCAGCGTTTCACTTGGAGTCTTGTCAGCTATTTATGAGCTCTTTTCACATTTTACTTTATTTTGCATACAGCCAGTCGCTGGTTTCGCATTCTCTTTTCCTTAACTCTCCTTGTTGCTGTGGTTGTTGTTGTTGTTGACACTTTTAATGTTGATTAATGGCAGCGCAGCAAAGTATGCTATAAAACATGCTACACATATAAATGAATTGTAATGGCAACGCCACTGGCCCAATTGAAGTTGAGACCAAGCCTAATGCTCTTTGCTCCTATGGAGTTTGTGTACAGTATACTTGCAGGCGTTCTCAATACCAGTTGCTTGTTATAGATTATACACACACACACACACACACACACACACACAAGAGCGCACACCCGGAGATATCTGTGCTTATCTGAGTGCCAGACGCATTAATCTTGCCAAATGTATTCCTGAATTTCAACTATGAAATATGATTGCTATACCCAAATGTATCCTTGGGTATCGAAATTTCGCATACTGATTGCATTGAAAGCATTTGGCAACAGCAATAAACAACAACTCTTGTGACAAACTCTTGTGACAGACAGCTTGACTTAGCTAGGCCATATTCAAAAAACCCTCACCTCACTTCATTTGCAAAATTATGTTTGATGTACTTAAGAGTAGATGCTTAGCTAAGGTTCCGGCAGCTATGCGAGCTCTCAACTTTAGATGAAATACTAAAAATACGAGTGGCAAAGAAGCTTTAAACCAAAAATAATATTTACCATTTGAAGTTAGCTTTCAAGTCAATTATATTTCTGGCTTGATAAACAAAGTTGCCATCCCCAGTTAATTACATTTTAGCTTAAAACTCTCGACGTTTAAGCTTGGCGTTATGAGCTGCTGCTAAAAATACACATTTATGAAAAGAATATTACTGCAAACACTTGCTATCAAAATGAGTCCATTATACAAAAAAAAACTTAAATGATTGGAAGAATAATTTTGTTTTGATTATGCTGCTTCTGAATAGCTTAGAGTCCCACTAAGTTTCAAGTTGTCATACATTTCATTATTTTGTTCGATACTAAATTAATTTTGTTCAGTGAATAATATTACAGTATCAGTTTAAAGTATCTATTAATTGATGGTTATATGTAATGAGAATGAGAGTAGGGATAAGTGCTTATGAGTTTAAGAAATCGATTGGGTTTGAAATTGGAATATGTATAAAGAATGATTCCTGGCTAGCAAATTCCCAATTACGAATCTCAAGGATGCCACTGCCAAGAAGTATGCAACAAATAAGAGCTCTCAGCGTTCTGAGAGTGTTTCCCCATTGTATTTATTGTCTTATCTGGTTTTCTGCTGGAGTATTCCCCGGCTGCAAGAGCCAATTAAGCGCTTGTCTATTAGAAACCATGCAACGCTAAGAATCCAATGCAGCGAATACCAAAGCATGCCACGCCCCAGTACGTTGCAATTACGCCTTGCCGCAGAGTTGGACAGTGCATCGTCGCCTTGACTATTAGTTGAATGATTGAGCAATTGGCTCAAGGGATGCGGGGGGTTGCAAGGAGAAGCAGTAGAAGATGAAGATGCCGATACGTAGCAACTGCGACGGTAGTTGGAGCAAAAAAAACTATTAACCTTGCAACATTATGAAGCGCTTTAATTGAAAAGAGGGTCCGAGAGGAGGATGATGATGAGTGTTGTGGCCTGATATCCTTTAAGCATCCGCTCATTAGGCTCGTATTTTTATTACGTCATTTATTTAAACAAATATTGCATCAAGGCGCACTCGAAATTTCGGGCTACAATAAAATCAAGAGCCAATTAGCATGGCAATCGACGGGTCCTTAATAAGCACCACAGACTCTCTTACAGCCCGTAATGAAATATCAGTTAATTAGCTGATGGATTTTCACGCCACCAGCGACTGCCGGGCTCTGTGTCTGTATCTGAGATGAGGGAGGGAGCGGGTCTTGACATGGTCAATATTGCATGCGGTTAATTAAAAAGTTATGACTACTTACAATCTACTGTTGGGCTTAGCTGGCCATTAGCTTGGCATCGAGTGGAGTTACTGTGCTGATTACTCAGTATTGAATAGGTCAAGTGAAATAAATCTGATCTTAATCATAAAAGAGTACGGGAGTAACTTATATGAATTTGATAGGACGCCACAAGTTTCGTATTTGGTGTTAAGTGGTAGTTTTGTTATATGCTTAACGATTATGGAAATTCGCTGCAAAGTATTTGTAATTCATTACAGCCTGCATATTTTCTATTATGGCACATTAAACATAAGACAAATTATTGTCGCTGTTACGATTTCCATTTGATAGCTCTGTTAAGAATGATCTCATAAAAGAAATGAACAGGGTACTTATTGGGATTATACTACGATTATATTCAAACAGAGGCATGTTTAATTAAACATAATTAATTTTAGCCACCGATGAATACATTCGCATACATGCCACAGGAAATATCAAGTATTCGAAAGTGTTGAATAATTAATTAATCGTAGTGATACAAGCTAAAGCTTATTACCTTTGGCACTTGTCACTAAAAGTCATGTTTTAAATGTAGCTTTAATATCTCCCAAATAGTTATATGTTTTCTTTACTATTTTTATTTATTACTATTACTATTACAAATATTTATTATTCTGCATACTTTTGTACAATTATTTTATTACAATAACAATATTTTATTTTATTTATATTCTATTTTTTTTTATGATGGGTAATTAAATTTTTAAAATATTTAGTTATTCTTTTATCAAAATATATATATATATATATACATATCTTATCAATTCTAATTCTTTCAATCTTTGTAATTTTTTTTATCTTATTTATGAAACTAGTTAAATCTTATTAAGTTGTTTTATCTCTGTGTTTCTATCCATTTTCTACTCTCTAACTCCAGTTCCAGTTATACTTATTATGAAATTGTTTATTAACTACCCCCGATTAATTTTGCCGGATAGTAAAACGCTAAAGTCGTATTTCATATATTTATGTCATTATTTGTGCAATTTTATTGCCTTTATTTTATGTCTTCATTTTTGCCATTCGTTTTAAGTTTTGCTGTCTCTCGCATTGTTAATAAAAACAGAAATTATGAGCACATGTGGAAAACTGCGATGCTTTGGCGTTTATATTGCTATACCCTGTACTTTAAGGTGTGGGTTAAAATTTGTATCTGTATGACGAGCTGAGTCGATATAATATGCAAATCCTGTATACGTCTGTAGGTATGAACGTGTAGAATTTAATAAGAATCTGTATTCAAGCGACTCGGAGATTATATTACGTATACGTATTATTCACTCATATGAATGCCTAATATTTAAATGACAATCGGTCAACAAACACTAATGCTATTTAAGAGCTGGCAACAGGGTATCATCTAGCTTGTCACTCTTGATTAGAGTGGTCTTACTTGTTTTTATTGCGATTACTCTCATTTTTTCCATTGAAACATGCGAGAAATGGTAGCATCTGTGTGTGTGAAGGAGGGGTGCACACACATATGTATGTGTGTGGTGTATGTGTGTGTGTACACACGTACATTATGAGCATTGGCATAACTACAAACAACGGTTACGTCTCGTTACGTTCTCAACAGCCGCACTTCCCGCTTATCCTTAAAGCCAAGCTCCCTTCCCACCTCTTTGCCCGTCCCGTCCCGTCCCGTCCCGTCCCGTCCCGTCCCGTCCCGTCCCGTCCCCTTACCATCATCATCACCATCCCTTGGCTTGTTGACTGCCATAGTAGTAATTGAATTTCGCTGCATGCGCTTCCCATTTTTCTTATTTCTGTTTCTCTGTGTTTTCCATTTGTTTTTGTATGTTTTTTTTTGACCTCTCGTTTTGGCGATTGCATTTTTGACAGCCAACGCCACCGAATTGTGCCAGGGCTTAAATAATAAACGAAATGACTTAATACCATATTAAAGCAACCAGTAACAGGTCCCCAAAACTACTCAATAATTCAAGGTTTCGTACCAGACCGTAAATCCCATGGTGTCTATGTAGTGAATCGTTACCGGAAAAAAGGGTTGCAAACTTTTTAGTGAATATATTAGCACATCTGGGGAATACATTTATGCTGTCTGATTCTTTTTCCTTTTTTTTTTTGTTAATCCATTGTGCATACAATGAAATGAAGAACACTTGAAAAACAGTGTGAAAAAGTACTTTAAAAATGCTTATACTTTGAAATTTATTTTGAAGTATTAACAGAAAAGATTACAAATTTTAGTTATTAGCAATTTTTAGTTACTGACTTTATGTCTAATATAAAAATAGCGTTTTCCGACTAACTTTCTGCAATTTCGCTCACGTTGTTAAATTTCTGAATTAATTGTGTTTACTGAATAAAATGTATTTGTATATATTAAATTTCGACAAATAAAACGAGTTGTAGTAGGCGATTAAAGGCAGGTCCTCAATTGCAGAACACAATTTTAATACATTGTATTATTTCTTGTATATTTGACATATCTTCTCTAATTTTGGATCATTCATTTAAATTAAAAAAATTAAATAGTTCCGTTTGAGAACATATTGAAATATATATGCCAATTTTGTCATTACTAATATATTAAATATGTCTTAAAATCTGCTTAATTTTTTGTTTAATTATTCTCTTTACTAAATGTATTTCTTTTCTCTTTTATTTTAGGTGAGTATACCAAAAATAATGTATGCATTCTTCTAAAGTATGTAAGTATGTTCTGTATTGCAAGCAAACATTGTGAATGGTGAAAGTGAAGTAATTATAATTCATGTGGTAACTATGGGTACAGTGTGTACTTCAGTGAAAACTTAACATTCTGTGTTGGAAAACTAAATTCGTTATCATATGATATGTTGGCCAAAGAGGAATATTTAATTGTTTTATAAAAAGTGCTAGTTAATAAACTAATAGCGGTAGTTTTGTTGTGTTCGCAAATGCCCTTGGGCTGTCAGAGGACTGCGGAGTGCAGGAAGGATATCTACACCCATAATTTGGCCCACTTTCAGTCAGCGAGCATTTTGCATTTTGTTTCTCGACTCGGTGTGCAAAACTCTTGGTCATGGTCATTCCGTTTCGTACGGTTCCGTCCGGTTCGCTCTTCCTGTCATTCTTTTTATTTGCCGCGCCCTTTTTTTTTAATTTGTTAAATTGTGTCTGGTCGCAAAATATTCGCAAACAGTCAAAAAGGCAGCACTCCGAGATGCAACAGACAAAGACAATGACAGCAAGCGAAAGATATAGAGAGAGAGGGAGAGAGAGAGAGAAACAGGGTAGTAAGAGACAGCTAGATAAAGAATAATTTCAGTTACAATCACATTCACAGTCACATTTGCAGTCACCGTGAAACGTTTCTCGTTTGTGGAATTAAATTTTGCATTCGTTATGTTTACAGCATTTTTTTGCCTTTGTGCTGACTGTACCTCTTCACATACACAAGCACACACACACGCACACATACGCACGTGAAAGCTTGGCGCCGTCAGGTGTTATAATTAAAACAACTTCTTGGGAAAAATGCCCACATAAAAATCTTATTCTCCGTGTTTTTGTCTCTCTGTACATCATTGTCCATAACAATGAGGCGGTGTCGACCGTCGACCGTCGACAGATGCTCGTAAAGCTTTATAGCCCACAATATACACACGCATACTTGTGTATACACATATACATGTACATGTTCATACATACATGTATATATATGTGCTTGAAGTACACCGCATTTCGCATTCATGAACCGCTGCGTTGCGCTTTCAGGCACAGGTGCGGGCTTTAAATGAAATTATTGGTTTATTTATGAAACGAAATGGTCAACAAATTGTGATTGCAGATTGCAGATAGCAGCGAAAGGCAACGTGAAGTGCTCATTAAATATGACAAGATTTCCCCAGCTCCATTTGTGTGAAGATCCACCTTAAATGGGGCGGCTTAAAGCTACAAATACTTGGGGCAACCTGCTATTGGTTACACTATATTTGATAGAGTTTAAGAAAGCCCATAACATGTACGTTGATTCTTTTACTTCAATAAAGTATGGTATATTAAAATACCGATTGTTTTCAGATAGGTTCCTATCTCAAGTTGCACATAAAAACTTTGACATCGACTTTTCACTTAAATTAAGTTCGTTTCGATAGCAGCCCAAAAGCGCTAGTGACAACTATACTTATTGTTGCTAGTTAATCTAGGGAGTTTTAGTTTCTATATAGTAGATGTACTATATTTATAAAAGAGTATTGATTGGCGATGGTGATTTGTGATCCATAATTGAATAAACCATAAGCTCTAGAAAGCTCATATTTTCAAAGTAGTTTTCTCTAAAGACATAAGTTGGTACGACGAAGGAATTTACGAAAATTCTATAAAAGGATAATAATATTTGATCGGGCTGAAACTTATTTTCAAAGATCATTACACAAACTCGCTAAACACTGTACCAAATTTTTGGAAAATTAATGTTTTTGGAAGGAAAAATAAATAACATAATATGAACAAATACAAGCAAAATATACCACAAAGTCGAAAAATTAGCGGACAAGTGTTGTCCGAAACTTTTATGTTTTTCATCCGATTGCAATTTTGGACAAGACAATACCTCTAAGTTGGAGATATTTGTGTAATACCTTTCATATGTATTTCTTGTTCTGGAATTCAAATCAAGAGCGAAGCTTCAATTAAAGTAGGTTTCACTGCGACTTTACAGCAATATTCCAGCACAAAATTCACGAATGTTTACAAATAATTAGCAGTAGTCAGTCCAGTCAAGAATTTCATAAGATCGAAGACACGACTAATTTTTGGGGTTTTACACCGACTAAATTAGAAGGTAACAGCTTTTATAAAACCAAAGCAAAAACAAACATGTTGGTTATTTTCAACACTATTAAATTGGCTTTTCATTAGCTCTACATATTTAATGGCATTCAAAATTTAAGTTATACTACGAGCTATGTACATGTATATACATATGTATATGTATATTGTTACTTCGCTCAAGTAATTTCGACATGTAATCCCCATCATCAGTTGGCCAAGCAATTTGAGCGGCGTTTGCTCACAAGTGCTTCAAAAGCATTTTAAATACTTTGTTGCTCGAGTCGAGTTAGGTCGAGTTGAGTTTTGGAGCCAGCCAATAAACTTCTAGCCTGTCACTCATTAATTTACCGCTAACTGAACTTAACTTAGCAACGCTGGCAAAACCGTAGCCAAGCCGCAAAAAGTATCGACTACATCAGCAACAACAACAGCATTGGGGGAGACTAAATGGGTTAGAAAAAAAATGGGGAGAAAGTTTTGCAGCAAATGTCCAAAAGCCACTTAACGTCGAATTAAAGCGCAAACAACCACAGTAACAACAAGAAGAAGAACAACAACTACAAAAGCAGCCCACAATCGAACTAAAAAGTACAGTTAACGCTGAAAGGATACACAAAACTTTTCAAGCGACGCGACTCGGTCGGTGTGTAGCATCAATCAGAAGGACCCGCCACCCTAACCCTTGACCCTTTTCCACGATTACCGCTTCTGCGAATTAGGAATAACAAATAAAATGCACCAACAACAATACAGTAAGAACTAACTTAATACACTGTAACACATGTCTTAAATTGCTTGCGGTATTTAATTTCAAACAGGCTAGAGATTATACTGTTTGGAAAGTAAAAATTGAAGCTGTTTAGAAAGAATTTTATATATTTTCTGTATTTCACGTTCACAGTTATTTCACAGAAATATTCTTTGATTTCGCTAAATTTGATTTCAGAATGCAATTGAACACATGAGATTAGAGAGATAGATATCCTCTATATCCTTTGTCCAACCGTAAATGTACGAAATTCAAAATTTATGGTGGAGTACGTGACTCAATTCACTAATTGTTTTTCGATGTTTTACTATTACATTCGTATACTTGCTTATGCAATAGCGACTTCTATCGAAATGTGGTAAAGGCCTAATAAATAGTTCTCTATCTCTACATCGAATTTCATTTCGAAATAGTGTAAAATAGCTTGATTCCACAGGGTAATCATTTTTCGAATGATCATTCATATATGATGACCAAATCCACTGAAAAATTATCATTTTTATAGTTAGGTGAACGGTTGAGTGGCAAGTTGGTAATTAAACAGCAGCATGGCTTTATAATAGTCTCTCCATAAAGTGAGAAATGTTCCTTTTTATTTAAAAAAGTCACATAGATAAATATGTCTTTTTACATATTCCGAACCTAACCGAACCTAACCTAGATAACATATATGTATGCAGCAGTAAAGTATTATAGGTCAAGTCGCACTGCAAGACTGTGATTTATGGCTAATGCGACTGCTGATATCCAACTTTTACTATTTGTACAGTTGTGTTCAGTGGACTAGTTAGTTAGTGGTCCCATAGCCAAATGCCTGTCGTTCATTCTGTAAACTCAAGTTGTGTTATTTTTCAGCTGGCCAACAAAGTGTAGCATATTTTGGAAAAATAATCGTTGCAGCTGTGTGCGTTACGAGCTGATACCGCAAAAATGTTGACTTTTTGTTGGAAGAGGGAGAGGGAGAGATGGAAAATTGTTGTCAACTATTGTTGTTGTTGTTGTTGGTGACTGATCACATCATTTAATTTGCTGGCTTTTGTTGTTGCTGTCAAATTGCTTTTGGTTGGAAAACCCAGTGTTCTTTCAGCCCATCAGCGCTTCCTCATTTTTGGCGTGTAATCTATCAAAAGAAGCGGCAACTTTTGTTTTATTAACAACAAATTGTATTTGTGTTGCAAGAAACCTTAATTAAACTCAGGTGAAGCTCATTTGTAGCCCCCGGCAATTAGCTATGTAAATATGAGAGCGTGACTCACGTGATAGATAACTGGAGGCGCCTCCGATGCCTCAAGCTTTGTCAAGTGTTTGGTAAACTCATTAAAGGCAAAGGGCAGCAGCAACGGTGGCAGCAGTTGGCATATAACTTGGCCTACAGGCGCATTAGACCCGGCTTAAACTATCAATCACACTCTTGTTAGTTTGGTTACTTGCTTGGCTTTACTGCTGCCTGGTCAGCAATTTTCCACTTCAATTAATCAACCGCAGGCTCCACTAGCCTACTTTTTTGGCAAGCGAACTCAGCTATCAGTATGTGTGTGTGTGTGAAAAGACAAAGCCAACTCTAGTTGTGTGTGTTTCTTAAATCGATTTCACTTCAATATTCCTCAATTATATTCGAGTGCCATTACTGCTCAGATTAATCGACTTATAATGTGAGGTGAAGATTAACCGAAAGTTAAATAACTGTATAAGTTATTTGTATAAGCCAAATAATTTACGCTTGCTGACACTTTTTGTATTTTAGCTCTTTTTGGTATTTTTATTGTATAGTGATAAATAATATTATTAACATCAAGCAAAAATTCAAAAGTCTAAATAAAATATGAATAATAACAGTTGTAACTGGTGTATTTGTGAAATATGCTGCGTAAAACATGTATTATTTCATATATATCGATGCACATATTTGTAACTGGGTGAACATACCGTAAAGTGGACACCTTATTTTTATATTCACAATATGATTTAAAATCAGTATGTTTAAAATCAGTTTACGCTATGTAGCTGTGTCAAACGTAGACATCATACTGCCTAAATATTAGTATTCAGTATTTTTTATAAAATTAAAATTATGCACAAGCAGATTTCAAAATGGCAGCTCTCTGCTACACTTGCCCCAAAATCGATTATTAATAGGAAAGGCCGCGAGGCCGAGCAATTGAAGTTACAGAACGGAGAGAGACAAAGAGAGATGAAAGCAGGTCCGAAGTAATTATTCAGCCGTAGCGTGTCGCTTTTAATGAAAAGCATTCCGTGTCATTGATTGAAGCCAAAGCCCTGAACAATGCATTGCAATGCTGTGCAAAGGACAATGTCAGGTATTTCGAGCCGATTCTTCGATTCTTTGTGTGTGTGTTGCATGCCTCGAGGCGCCACTACAAATCGGGGCATACCGCTGCTGCATGCTGCATGCTGCATGTACCCCTACAAAATAAGCCTTGCCAACCATACACACAGACACAAATGCCATCACATGTTTGTGTGTGCGTGCTGCAAAACACGCATACGCAGCGTGTGCTGCTGGGACAGGAAGGAAGCGAGAGAGCGAAACATAGCTTTGCTGCCAGCTGCAAATCAAATATGCAAATATACCAGGCTCAGGACACGGGGCACAAAGCACTTTGGCAGCCAGGCAGGTCGACAAACCATTTTTAGGTGGCACATCCTGGCAGCTACCTTCCCCGAGGCCCGAAGAACGCCCTCGCCCACCCCAGCCCCATCTCGTCTTGAGCTAAAACTCGAGCTGAAGCTCGACAAGTTTTTGATAGCAGGAAATTTGCCATTTCTGGCATTAAATTTCCGCTCTGCACTTATTTAGCAATATGCATGCATTTGCATTACACTCTTCTGGCATCTATAGATATCTCCCACCTGTAATTATCAACGGTGTCTAGAAATTACGTACTTAAGCCGCTTTACATGTGAAATCATTACTCCGTGCCTCGCATACGCAATATCTAGAATCTAGATACAAGAATGAAGCAAACAGCGCTCAAATACATATATGCTTAGCTCTTTTTCTCCCGGTGTATGTGTGTTTTGTACATGTACATATGTCACACACTCACACATACATACACTCAGAAACATACATATGCATGCCTTGTTGGCATTTTGTATTGGCTATTGCTTTTTAATCATTTTCTATGTTGAACTCATATCCACTGCTAGGAGTATGATATTTTTAACTATTTCTATGGGTATTTCAGGGTATACAAAACTTACCGCATTATTTTAACATGAGTTCTTGAATGATTTAATTTCTTTTTTTCTAAGACATTACAAGCAAACTCACCAGATACTCGTATTATTATGGTTCTTACAGTATAACAACAAAATTATCAAAGGAAAATTATGCCATATGTTTTCAAAATGTATATTCAAGTTTAGAATTAAAGAGGTGTTTGAGTTTATTTTTAATTATTTCTCAATAACGAAAAATAATTATAAACAAGAAATAACAGTTATCTTCGGAATTCCAAAGATAACACTTCCTAGCATATATGATATTAGACAATTCGATACAATACACCGTCCTTAGTCAATGCCGCTTTTTCTTGAGATATGTGATATAATAATCCGAAAGATTTTTATAAAATCTTGCTCTAATTGCAGATCTTTCTCAACATGGGCTTGTCTAGTTAAATATTATATTAATATATTCTCAAATTTCGAAAAATTGTAGTTATGATAACAATAATATATCGATTGTTGTTACTGATCATATATGAAAATTTATGGCGTAGGCGATGTCTTATTCAACGCGTTAAAACTTTATAACTAATTTATGATCCTTTGCAAGTTATAAAATATGGGAAACGATACATAAAAACTAGGGACACTTAAGTTGGATGTTTTGTTTTTGAAGTAGCTGAACCATCTAATTGAAGCATTTATTATTCATAGGAATTGTTTATGATTAACTGAGCTTTTCTCTCTCTGTATATATATATATCTCTCTTTCTCTCTCTCGCTACCACTGCAAAGCGTGCGTTAGTTTTTTTGAGGCCGTGTGTCAAAATAGTTCTGTATTGCTCCATTGCGATTCTATAGTAAGTTTTTACATGATATCCTTCTGGCTGGTCGCACTTGTCGCACGTCATTTGATTTGCTACTTTTGAAATGGCAGCTGCGGGGCATATATAACGGATTTCTATGCAGGCAACCTGAGGCAAACTTTGACAAACACTTGAAAGGACGACGACGAATATGATGATGATGATGATGATGATGATGATGATGATGAGCAGCAGCATGTTGATGATGATGTGGAAGCTTGGCTCAAGTGTTTTTGCACAATTTCTTTTCAATTCAACAAAAGTGGACCAGAAAGCCTGCAAAGCATTTCTAGTGCAGTTATACACCACCCTCTTACCCTCCAACCCTCCTATCCTGTTTCCCTTCTGGCAAACTATTACCCCTACTACAACAAGCGTCTCTTTGCCATGCTAAATACATTCTTTTTTTTTGTGTGCCGCTTTTTGTTTTTCGGATTTTCGTTGTCGCCTTCGTTGTCGTTTTGTATATCTGAGAACTAAGAACTTGCGGCTTTTGGCCGGCCAGGCCATAGAGCATACACCCCAGAGCATACACCCCCTACTGCAATCGTTGCCGACCTGGCCGGGATTGTCTTTCAGCCTGATTTGTTATTCATGAAAAGGCTAAAGTGAGAACGAGAGCAGCAGCCACAAGTCTCAGCCCCATCCTCAGTCGCAGCCTCAGTCGCAGCCTCAGTCGCAGTCGCATTCGCAGTCTGTGGCCGGGGCAGCTTTGAGTGCCCAGAAAGTGGTTGAGAAAATGCCAAGCACTCTTGTGCGGCGGTTGAGCTGCCGGATTGTGGCAACTCTGGCAGCTGGCGACTGGCAACTGGCGCTTGTGAACTCTGCTGTATAATAAAGCTAGCGAAAAGGAAGCTTTGCATTGAGGGGATCAGCAGGTAAGCGCAATTACTACCTTGGAGTTTATTGCTCAAGTCGTGGCCAACGATTAGCGTTCGAGATCAGAGCTGTAACAGAGACTCGGTTCGGTAGATTGTTCACTGATTCCCAATTGAAATGCAAACAGAATCAGGGAGCAGTCGACAGTTGGCAGCTGCCACAAGTCGAGCGTACTCGCAACTGTTACCCTGTAACAGCATACCCAGATGGGGTATATTCTCAAAAATTACCTGTTCAATTATTAAATTAATTTATAAATTGTGCCACCAACTTTAGTAGGCTAAATGTTCCATTGCAGCTCAAGCAGCTGATATTTCTTCCCCTGATCCCTCTCTCTCTCTTATTTGAAAGGGTATCTCATGGTCGTGCTGCCACACACTTGATCTGCTTTTGCCTTTTGCCGTTCATTGCACAATTTTCTTCCTTTTTTGGGATTTCTGATTGCAGCGCACAAATCAGTTACTGTAGCAGTTCCTTTCCGGCTTCTGGTTATGCAACGTGCAGCATTCAACGTGCAACGTTGAGCTCCTTAATCTATGCAACGAGGCCAACAAAAATGTCACATTTCCTCAAGGCACGCGTCTTTAGATATTGTACAAATTCCAGTGTTGCATTTAAGAAGCAGATATCAGAAATGTTGCCATTGTTGAGCATTTGTTTGGGTTAACCAATAATTCGGAAAGATTTCAGAGTTAGCTTTGTTCAGTTGAGCAGAAGAATAGCAACATATAAATAAATCGGTAAAGCTTTGCTTTGCACAATATAGTGTAGATATGCTATAAACCTTTTTTTTATGTTTGTAAATATGATGGCCATATATATATCATACTATGGCCTTCGGCAAATATATTTATAACATTCATGTACTAGCCTGAGAGATGAACATTGAAATAAATTTGTATAGTTTAATATTTTGCACTTAGATGATAAACTGTTTCAAGTGTTTACAAATGTATGTATAACATTTACCTGTGCAATTTATTTCTTCTTTGCTTACTCGAATTTCTATTTACTATGTTCCCTTTGTATGTACACCTTCAGTAATCTACTTAATTGTCCAAGTCATCTCTAACCACTTCAATCTAATAAAATGCATCAAATTTGTATTTGCATATTTCAAGCAATTTATTTTTGACACGCGAAAGGTGAACACAATTACCCTGTACAACAGACAAACAATTCCATCCACTTGCAAAGGTGATTTGTATAAATTTGATATCAGAAAATATCATTTACTTGTATTTAAGTATTCATGTTTAACGATACGAATACTTACGCAGATTAAAGTGGTTCTAGTAATAATAATATATATTTACAATTTGTTTAAGGAATGAATTAACTATAACTTGAATAAATCTATGTTATTATATAAGATATAAATACTTACAGAGTATCCAATAGAAGCACCTTTATTTACAAATAAGTTCTATTTGCGAAAGCAGTTGAATTAAGCGCATTAAAATTAGTTGGCTGCATTCTCCCACACACTCATACACACATACGCACATACGCACACATCACTCTCATATACATATATGTAAATTGTCACATATTTTACATGACAACAAAATGTTGCAACTTAGCGGGTTTGTTGGAGGGACTTCTTACTGGTCTATAAGTGCCTTTGCCTTGCTGTATGTGTGTCTGAAGGTATGCTAAATTTAACAGCAGGCAAAGCATAGCGAAGGACTTTACTTTCACACACACACACAAGCTAACCTCACACACAGGCACACAAGCACAGAGATGTGAAATGAGCTAGAAATTAGTTTATGGCGAAGGTCGAGCAAGGCGCTCAAAAGTATACTATAATTATAGAGCCGAACGCTAGAAGTAGCAGCACTTTTAGTGGGCTCTGGTCTGTGGCTAGGGGTAGGTTTAGGGTAAGGGGTTGGGGCCAGTGTTGGCAATTATGCGTAAACAATTAAAATGTGAATGAAATACAATTTTAAGCTTTTCATTTATGTCACATGCGCACAAGGGCAAACAACAAAGCAAGAGGGGAGGGGTAAAAGGATCAAACACACACCCACACAGAGAAAGCGAGAGGGAGAAAGAGTGGGGGCTATACGAAGATAAGGACAAACACACACACAGATGCGAGCTGACATGTGCCTGTCGCATTTTGTTTACACAAACTGAATATGAAATTTATGTTGGAGGCTGTCGTAATGTAATGGTGCGGGGGGCAGGAATTGGAGCGGGGGTTAGAGTCTAAGTTAAGCTGCTGTAGATTTTGTGAAACAGCGCTTTGTATGTTTGTGGTTATTGTACTCGATAGATGCTTCGACTGTTGACGCCATCGATAAATAATGCTTGCTGTAGCATACTTTCAGGTGCTTAGATTGTGTGTATGTGTTTGTGTGCTCATAAATCAACATTTAAATCATGTTCAGGTTGTTCGGATCTGGCAAACCACAAAGCAGAGACAATGATGAATGGGTGGCAGTCTCGCCCGTCGTCCGCCCAAAGGTAAGCGATTGTTTCAATGTGTAGGGCATAGGACATGGGGCGTAGGCGTTGGGGCTGTGGTTGGGGTGGTATGCCAGGGGTTGACAAAGGAATTTATATATAATTAATAGCCCTGTTGTATTTTCTTATTTCATTTTGCATTGTTTGCTCGACTGAATTGGTATACAGAAAAAATTAAATCCATACAATATTGTAAGAAAACATTTTCGGAAAAAAGAGGAAAAAATATAAAAATTAATAAAGTTTCCTTTGATACTGGTTCTGAATTTATAATAGAGACTTTCATATACGATATGAAACTTATATTTGTGTATCCTGAACCCAACTTTGGGAAGAAGAACAGCAGAACTTGCAGCGTGTGTGTTTCTTTTGTCTGTGTATGTGTATGTGTGTGACCGAGTCATTTCACTGATGAGTTGCTCAAGTGTCATCTCTGAATGGTCAATATTTTACTTGCTCAAGCAGATCCTATTTCCAAACCGTCGCCTCTGTCAACTTTCACATAATTTATAACCTGTTTTATATAACTTATAGCCTAGCACAAAAAGCAAGATGTTGTCGGACCCATTTCGCAAATGGCAGGGAATACATTCATCTAAATGACTCTGATGCAATTGCCACACACACACACAGAACTTGGAATGACAGTCGCTAGAACGGAAGTGCTTTTAATTAGCCCATAAAAGCACAGTCGTCTCGGTGGAAGGGCTAGGATGGTGATGGGGATGGGGAGGGAAGGGGCAAATGTGCACATATTTAATTAAAGCTTCTGAATTAGTTTTCAATGCAAGCGCTTCAAAAAATTTCAATAGAACTTTCTGTTGCTCAGCTCAGGGATTTGTTACAGATGCTGCACAGGCTTGGTGGCATGGGCTAAACTTTTTTATGATTCTCTCGTATTCCATCAACATTTTGCCATTGCTTATTAAATGCGTCTTACAGTTATTAGCAAACTTTTCGACAACAAATTTCTGCGTACATCTGCTGATGACATCATCATCATCATCATCAAGCAGCCTTCTAGCTGGATACCGATGGTGTTGAAAAGATTTGACTGCATACTTTAAAGTCCCCACATTGCTTTTAATAAACGCAAACTCGCCTAACCCGGCAAATAAGTTCGGTTTCTTTTCAGCCACATTTTAGGCGCATTGACAGCTCCTGGATACCTGAATTCCCAAATCCAGTTTAAACTGGCAAACAACGTAGGACATCAATTTACAAACATAATGACTCGCGTAAAAAGGAAATAAGAGCAAAAATCTGGGACAACGACAACGAATGAAAATCCCAACCGCAAACACTTTAAGTGAACTCTCGCTATCTCTGTCTCTCGCTCTCTCTCTCTCTTAGATACTAAGGAGCTTTGACAAACCTTTTCTGGACAATTCTTGCTAATGCGCTCATTATAAATACATGATACACACAAAATAAAATGTCAAAGAGCCAACAGAGAGATACGAAAGTTTCCTTTTACTTTTGCTTTAATTTTCTCACAGCATTCGCCGCAAAAACGTCATCATAACAACTTAGATGACTGGCTTTTTAGGCCAAGCCTCCCATCCAGAACCCAAATAGCCTTGATCCTGGATCCCTTGGCCTTTTGTTTGGGGGTCTAAAATACTCTCGCTGTCGAATTCCTGCTTGTGGATTCGGTTATGTTTTGGGGTTTGCCTCTAGGCTTCTTACCCAACAGCAGCACTGGCCAAGAACCGCAGAGTCATAAGCCCATTAGCCTTGCTTGGCATTGTTTTATGTATCTACCTAGGCGAACTCTATCCCCCCAGCACCAGCACCACCACCCCACCTCTGTGCCACGCCCGCACACGCTCTATGTTGCCTTTTGCTCTGTTGATGCGGAAAATGAGCAAGGAAATACAAACACCCACACACACGGACGCTCACACACGCGCAGCAAGGACAACGAAGTCGACAAGGTCTTGTTAGTTAAATTATGCATAAATGTGGCAACATGAGTGGGCGTTCCCTACGCCTACACCTGCCAAACACAATAGTTTGCCACATGCACTAAACGAAATTGCGTATACGAGGCATGTGCCACAATTTTAAAGACAAAGACAGAGAAAGAGAGAGATAGCGAGAGAATGACAGACATCTTGTTCTTTAACAGTGTACAAACAATACTAATGAGAGGAAAACATGTGTCAAGGAAATCCCTGATAAAAGTAAATACTCGCTAGCAAATCAGTAAATGCCCAAAAGGCTAAAGACCACAATTTTGCGGCCAACTAAAAATACACAAAAGCTGAATTACAGCCAAGAGCGTGGACAATAGACAATGAAACAGAGGTGATGACCAGAAAAGCAAACAAATAACAATAACAACTACTTTGCTCATAAATAAAGCTAAGGGCAAAGCCAAAGCAATTGATTTGTGTTAACCCAGAAATAACACATCAAACATAAACGAAGAATTAATTAACAATCAATTGATACAGTTTTCCTTAGAAGTATCGTTACATGTAATACATATAAATGAAATTGGTTCTACAGATAACATAATCTGAACTTTAACTATTGTCTAACAATTGCGAATAATTGCCTAATAATTCCTAAATATCTCTTATGATGAAAGTTCCGATCTTTAATAAATGTAGTATAAATTTAAATTTCGTCTCTATTATTTATAATGTCTATTCTCATTTATACTAATAAGTATGTTGGTTTTATTGGCATTTATTTAGAATTATTGTATTGAATATAAAATGCGCCTTTTGTCTCAATTTGATTTTATTCATTTTTTCTACCCATACAAATTTAATTTCTTATTCAATATTTTGAAGCACCCCATTTTTTCATTTCCTTATATTTTGTATCTTCTTGTCAATATTGCGCTCAGTTTTTTTTAATATTTTTAAACACCGAATTGTGCGCAAATTGTTTATTTAAATATAAATATAACGCATACGTCGCGTGATCCATACCAAAATGAATGGGATGTCAGGAAAATGGAAAGCAAACAATTCACGCACTAAATTGAAATGCAAAGCGTGTGTCACGCAGTCTGTCTGTCTGCT
This sequence comes from Drosophila maculinotata, assembly GCA_035045305.1. Lineage (NCBI taxonomy): Eukaryota > Metazoa > Arthropoda > Insecta > Diptera > Drosophilidae > Drosophila > Drosophila maculinotata. The sequence continues at coordinate 208,212 of JAWNPD010000414.1, forward strand.
CGAATACTTACATATATCTGTGGACTGATACGAACGACTGTGCTCCTCTTCTGCCTTCTTTATGCGCCGCCCCTCCTCTTAATAAATAAATTCTTGCACATTTCCCAAAAAAAAAAAACAAAGGAAAGACAGCGCAAACGAAAACGTGCTAAGAAAAAGTGCAGAAAATTTAGTCTCCAACGAAAGTAACGAAAACAAATGGCCAGACTGGCAGACATTCGGTACGAGTGAAAGAGATAGACAGAGCAGCCATTTTTATAGCGCTAAAGGATAAGTGTATTACAACAACAAAAATACAGATTCAACAGTGACAACAACACTTATATGCAGACATCTTTTAGTCGGTGCGAGAGTGAGTGAGTAGGAGAGAGTCTGAGTCCCTTTTTAGTTTCCTTGGCGCGTGTAAAGCGTTGAACATTTTTAATGTCCATCCATCTGCTTGAAGATTAGCATAAAAGCAACCGACTGACCCCGGTCCCCGATCCCTGATGCATGCTCCTTGCCCTTTACCATAGTCCTCCTATTCTACTTTCACTACAGTGCCTGACCCTCCCAACTTGGATTTAGTCTTGTTTTTTATGGGCGTTCCTCGTCGGACTTCAGACGGGCGGGCAGTCGACTCGATTTTCCCCCTTTCAATGTGTGTGGGTGGGGGGGTGTGGTGTCGTTTTATGTCTGCTTAGCTTTAAGTACGTAGCTATTATGCAATTTTTGAAATGGCTTGATTTTTGGTTTATATAGAGAGCTTACAAGTTTTATGATCTTTACAGTTAGGATTAGTCGAGGTATGCACGATATGCAACTATGTTAACTACAATTACTAAAAATTAGGACAAAAAGGATGTTTGTTATAATTTCAGACTCAATCTGGATTAAGTCCGTTTGCTTAATGTACAGTTTTCCCTCCTAATTTTTTCAAGGCCGAGTTTCAGTTGCCTCATTTAAGAATTCAGTCTTCAAGTAATTATAGCAATAGGGGATATATTTGAATTATTTTTTTTAAATTATATTAAAATTATAATAATACATATTTGGATTAAGGAACAGTCGGAAATTAAAATTGAATGGTTTATTAGTAAAAATTGGTTTTTTATACAGTACGTATTTTTCCGATTATCATATTTCGAATTTGATATTCGACAATATTCTGAAATTAATTTTTAATATCTTTTCAACAAAGAAAATAGTTGAATATAAGAAGTATCAGATTCCGAGAATCAGTATAATAATATAAATAAAATAAGATATAAGTAATCTTGACTATTTTCCTACTTACTTCTGGCGTATGCAATTTCTTATTCTTATTTTTATTCCCCACAGAATGCGCTCTTTTATTGAGGAGAATGAGAAGAATGATCCATTGATAAATGCGCCGGATAAAAAGAACAATCCGTGGGCTGAAAAAGGCAAATGTATTATCATGTAATATTATCGTAAACCACAGAAATACCGTAATGATGAGCATCCAAGCATCAACAACAATAACAACAAAAACCAAAACAATATAAATACAAAGATCAAAACAACAACAACCACAACAACAGCAACAGCAGCAACAGTAGCAACTGCAACTGCAACAACAGCAACATCAAGTCAATACCAATACAATAATGATAACTATTTAGAGAGCAATCGATTTAGAGGCCAAGTATCCAACTGCAACTCCTTAGCTGCAGTACCGGTAGAGCTGCAGCATTACAACAACAACTACTACTATTATTACAACTACAATCTGAGCTATGCACCACCATCGGCAGCATCTCACGAGTGCCTACTCGGCAACCCGAAGGGCCGCCTCCAACAACTGAGGCGTCGCACACGCCACGAACTACAGCAGTGGCCGCTGCTCATGCAGCTGGTGGTGCTGATCCTGTGGCTAAACGGCAAGTTCTGGCAGATCGTCCACGAGCAGATCCTGATGCGTCGCAGGCGTTGGCATTGAGTGGATGGATGGTGATGGGGCAGCTGGTTTTTTGGTGAGATCCGTGCCGTGAGATCTATGCTTAAGTTAATAATAATTATGCCACTCTTTCGAACTCAAACTCAATAAATATATTCCAAATATGCTGCTTAAATGCTCCCCCGAAACACAACAGTTCTGTGCAACTAATTTTTTTCAACAAACAACCAAGAACAACATGCAGAACAACAGCAATAACAACAAGAACAACAAATGGGTACCCAATACTCGTACTCGCTTCATCGTACATCCTCGTACATAATCGTACGCTCTCATCGTTGTCGTTGTCGTCTCGTTTCTCTCTTTCTCTTCTCTCTCTCTCTCTCTCTTTGTTACACTATCGCTCTCGTCGTTAATCTTCTCGTAGCTCGTAGCTCGCTCGCTCGATCATCTCAACGTTTCTTTCTTTATAGCTATTGTCTGTAGTCATTATAGCTGTTTCAGTTTCAAGCACGCATATACATTTCTTATTCTTTTTCTGTACTGGTGTTTTCTGGTATTTCCATAATTCATATTTTATTATTTGCATCATCATCAAATCAACATCAACTCCCAGCCCACACGATCTACACTAGCCGACAGCGCTAACAATCATATCATGTTGAAAGCCAGAAATGAGTAAATTTCCTACACATGTTAAGCCTCGATAAATGTAACCCACCCATCATACTATTTAGACAAAAACGAAAAACGATAACTAAACTGTTTGCAACAATTTTTGGTAACCCTAGAAGCATATTTTAACTATTTTATTTTAACCTGATGCCTAAAATCGAATCCCAACAATTTTCCGGGCAGCATTTTACACGAGGATTCCGTTTGGCTGGCCTATGAAATCAATAAATCGTGGAATATGGGCATGAAACAAACGATCTTGCTGTTTCAATCCCATTGTTTCAAAGTTCTCAGGCTTGCCAATCGAAACGATAAAATTTTGTAATAATATTTTTGCTTTAACAAGCTGCGAACTGCAAATTTAACAACAGGCTGGAATGTGGGCATGAAACAAACGATCTTGCTGTTTCATTCCCAACGTTTTAAGGCTATGTTAATTGTCAATTGCAGTGCTAAATGTTTGCCAAACAAGAAAAGTGAAAAAGTTGTAAAAGATTTTAAATAATGTTTTTGACAACAAGCTGCTAAACAAACCGAAAAGATATTGAAGGTGGCCATAAGCCTCTTAGATCCGATCTAGTACCGCATTATAATTAAATATTTTATGTACTTAGTGAAAAATGAACACGTATTTTGCAAAAGGCAAAGGCAAACGCAAACCGATAGACAATTTTATATATGATTTTCGATTAAAAATATACTTATATATTATAATACATACTTACATATACATACGTATATGAATATTATTTTATATACAATATACATATATATATATGAATATATGTTTAGGCAAACGAACTATTTAAACGAAAGGCAGACGCTGTAGCTACTCGATGATAATATTTATTTAGTTTTAATGCTATGTTTATTATTAAATAGTCAGATATTATTATATACGCAGAACACGAAACAAACAACACAACATCAAAGAACAAAGAACACATAAAGTACAGTCGAATTATACTTGAAAACACACGATAGCGATTAATGTAGTGCGATAAAGCCATTATATCTATATATTTGGTAAATAGTTTAACCCCACTTAGTGAAAACAAGCCGAATATTTTAGACAAGTAACCAAAGCCCGATGCGAAATCAGCTTAAACTTTATATGTTAAACTGCTAAATGGACTTGAGAAGCTGATTTCCAGAAACCAAAGAATGCTAGTCATACAAACATATATTAACAGTTATATATAGTATACTACATTGTAAAAGCGTGTGGCGTAAGGCGCTGTTCAGCTGTTTGAAACGAGAACAAAGTATATACATATGTATATATTATATGAAAGATTTTTAAATGGTTTACGTTTAATCAAATGCTAAGTTATGCCTATGATTTCGATTTCGATAAAACATAATTAGAGTTATAATTTTAACAGAATGTTAAAAGACAACAGCAGAACAACCGACACAACACAGAAAACACTCGTCATAAATAAGGTTACCAAACAAAAAAATACATATTTGAAAATAATTATAAATAATACAACAGTTAATGTAGCGAAACCCGAGCACATTTGACTTTAAGATGAAAACAACCAAAGTAGCAAATTGAAAACAAGATCGTACATTTAAATAATAATAACTCGCGCAAAACAGAAGTTAAAAACTTAATAATAAGAGCAGCAGCAGAGCAACAACAAAGTTATTTGAAAAGCAAATGAAAAGTACGAGTAGCTGAAGTACTACAATAAATTAAGCAACAGCCTGCCCAGGCAAGGAACGCCAGAAAACGGAACAACGGAATGGAGCAAAATCATAAATCCGAGAACCCACAAAACGTAGATGCATACACCAAAGTAGCAAGCAGTAAGCAACAAAATGGGAGTTAATGTAGTGCAGTAATCTATTTAAATGATCTAGGGAATTACATACCAACAAAAATAAGACAAAACAAAACATTTGGGAATGGAACGCGCTCAGCGTCAATAGCACAAAGTAGCAGCCAGCTACCATCGAGCAAGCTAAACGAATGGCTCAAGGCGTGAAGCAAGCTGCACTTTAAATCTACAAATACAACACATCTAAATAATATAAGGTATTGGTGGTTTAAAAGAAAAACAACAAAAAACAATTATATAAAGTTACGATTTACAAAATCAATCGATGGAATAATGTAATCAAAAAAGCGGAGACTAGTCAGAACACAAAATTGTAGTTTTGCCGACTCTCACAGACATGGAAACGATTGGCATATGGAACACGCAGTGTTGCCAGACGATGCCGTGCTCCAAATGCCAGGCGTTGCGTGTCTGGGAAACAGTTAAAATCAAAGCATAAGGTTATGGCTAAATTATAAATGTATTTACTTAAGTAGGCGTCTTTTACTTTAAGCACTTCAATTGTGCCACAAAGTTAGCCCAGACAATTGAGTTTCCTTACAAGTTTTCCCGATGGTTTCCATGAGTCCTGCTGGGACCATTGTTCAAGAGCGCATTAAGCACGCTGAGTAGTCTGGCACTGAGTTCAGGCGAAACCGGGTGTGAGGGTGCCACGAAAATTGAGCAATGCCCGATTGGATCGAGAGTCTTGGAATTTTGAGAAGTTACCCAATGCGATGTCATACTTTTTCGTTGTCTAGGCTCTCGTTGTGGCATAAGGTTTGCTCAAAGTATACGCACTCTAAATATTTAATCGAAAAAATGCGTTTATTCAAATTCGTTTTCTAATTAGTCAAACTACAAGCAAAAAAAATCCACAAAAATTAATGTTGAGGGTCATATGAGATGTGGAAAGTTAATGAAAAGTTAAATAACAAAATATATTCAACATACATTTTAGTGATTTTTCCAAAGTTCTAACAATTAAATATACAACAAACAATTTATAAACGTTACAATTAAAATGTATTTAATAATTAATATACATGATATATTTATATATATTAAATACATATATATATATAAACGTATATAAGCGTATATATTCAAATATTGCTAAACCAGCTATTAACATTACATAACTACTTATGAATTGATGAAGAAATGTGCATGTTATAACGAAAACTCAATTAACCTAGATGCTAAGTGATGACCGTTGGCAGTGTTGCAAAACGACACGGCAAAAAGTACAGCATGTGCCAAAATTTGGTGCGCCATAGTCAAAGCAAAGAAAATTATATACTTATATAGAAATCAATTCTCTAGCCAATAAGTTGGTGTTAAAGTTCATTCCAAGCGTTAAAAATCAATATGAGTACATATATTATATGGATATACCATTATATAACGAAATATTACTACATGTATTGCTTAAATGTGTGTAAAAGTTACCATACAGAAAAAAAAATACAAAACTTATTGTTACAATTTAGGTTATTAAGTCACGTATACTATTAAGATATATGGACATATAGATTAACACTTAATTTTAGAAAAATGATTGATTCTTAAACTTGTCGAAATGCGAACTCAAAAGACAAAACAAAAGCACGGTGCCACATACCATTCAAGGCTAAACCAGAAACCAAATAACAACGAAACAATTATAATTTAGAAAAAAATAAACAAAAATAAACAAAATAAAAACATAATGAAAGTCTAGCTAGTAAGTGAATTTTAACGCAGCAAAACCAAATAACATAACTACACTAAAGGTCAAAAACATTACCAGAAAGAACAAAAAACCAAAAAAAATACAAAACAAAAAACACGATAATGAAAATATCGAAAGAAAAAACTCAAATATTATGATATAACAACATGTATTTAGCTGTTAAACAACAACTATTTAACAAAAAAAAAAAACTTTTAAAAACGAAAGGCAAACAGAAAAAAAAGTATAAGTATGATTATCATTAAAGGAACTTCTCTAAATAAAAGTAAACTTTGAAAATCCTTAGCGGAGAAAAACTACCCTCTCTATAAAAAAAACTAAGAAAACCAAAAAATTGCGCTTGTGTTTTATTTTGATCCCACCGTCTAAAGAATCCTACAGTATAAGAACAAATACAGAAATACTATCCTGATGTTGCTTTGAATCCCCGTATGGTATGATGATGCTGCTAAGTTATGCTTTAATTTCAACTCTGCTGACGCTTTGCTTATCAGTATTTTTCAGTATTTTGGTATTTAATTTCAGCATTTTTATGTATTTAATATTTTATTGTTTTATTTGAAATATTTGTACTCTGGCTGTAAATTACTGCGCTTACAAATCTAAATGTACACACACATAATGATGACATGTGAATTCATCGTTGGGAGCTTTGAGCTTTGATTTGGTTGACAGTTTGTCTTGGGCTTGTGAGTAAGTAAATATATTGGGGAACTGCATACCAGCTGCTTTCTCGACAGCTTATCAGGCGGGTAATGTCAAGGAAAGTGCATCTGTTGTCGCAAAGCAAACTTTTGCCAGCTTGTCTAGCCAGCTAGTTGATAATGAGGAGGAGGAGAAGGCAGGCAAGAAACTTTGCGGCAGAAAAAGTTTGAAATGCATTTGATGCCTGCGATAATGCGGCATTGCAAGTTTTGGTTAAAGTTTTGCAAGCAAGTTTCGAGTAATTACCAAACGGTGCGTATGCGTAATAAAATGATGTTCAAGTAAGTACATAACAGCTGCAAAGAAAACAAAAATATACTACTCAATATACAGACAATGCTAACGATGCATAATAAACAGTTGGGGAAGTGGCTTGCTATTCTGGACACTGACAATGGCGACGACTGCTGGCCAACATCCATGTCTAACAGGAATTCCATTAAGCCAATTGCATTATGAAAGAGCGGATGTTTAAATACAGCAGATATGACATGAGAATGGTATTTTTCATTTGTACAGAGCGAAGCATTTGGCGCTCCTTTGTTCGCTGTCAATCCATTGAAAGTCAGTGAACTGTGCAAATGTCTGGCTGTGAATTGAAAGCGATTAGAAAATTGTAATAAAAATACTTGAAAAGCGACTGCCCCAAGTGTTAAGTTCAATGCTAATAGAATAAAACTTCATAATAATAAGAACGAGAAAGAAAGACTACCTTTGGCGCTCCGAATATAGAATATAATGAGTCACTCTTACTTATACAAAAAAAAAATGACAATGCTAAATTTAAAATGAATTTTCTTCTTTAAATAAATTTTTAGATTCGTTCGTGTTGACCACATCTAATCAATCTATATAAAATATAATAAAACTAGCAATTACTGAGTTTGGTTAAGATTCAACAGATTGTTCCTAGGGCAGCTATAAAATATATTGGTCCGATTTTGATGAAATTTGCTCAGCGTGCTTAGATAAAGCTAAAACTCATAATAGGTAAGTTTGGTCGGTTGTACCAAGTTCCATCAAGATAGCTTCAAAATTGAGAGACTAGTTTTCGTAGAAACAAAAGCTATATCGAATCGTCTTGTCGTCATCATTATCAATATAAATATATACTTTATGGGGTCGGATATGTTGACTTCTATGCGCTGCAAATCTCAGGCCAAAATCATAATATCCTATAAAAATGGTATAAAATAAAAAATTGATTGATGGTTCAGCACTATTAATGTGTCGTAGATATAATTTTTAAGGAAATCAGATACATATTCACAACTTTATCAAAATTGGTAAGTAGTTTTTCTAATAGAACGGTATGTTATTTTTTTTTTAGTCAATTCGAAATGTACCTCAAAGCCTAAATGTGAAATATTACACATGTCGTTTTACTTAGCACGCTTTAAAAATATTTTGCTCATGTGCTGCTGGAAAGGAAATGTACACACTTAGACACATTTCATATGCAAATTGTGCCAGGAAAGCACAGTAAAAACATATTACATGAACAGGCGCTCGGCTATAATGTACCCTACAAACGTTTTACATAAATTCACAAAAAATAAAATGTTCAACTATTTTAAAATATTTATTTATTTACACATTTCTAAATCTATCTATCATTTTAAATGAACACATCTTATTTGTAAGGTTGATATAGCATATGTGCCTAAGCTATAGGGTATAAAATGGCATTTGTGCCAAATTTATATGCCAATTGCCTCAGCTCGAAATTAATGTGACCCTTGTGACCAATCCAGCTGCAGCGGCAGTCGAAAAGAACTCAAGTACTTGGCGCAGAGGCGGCAGGCCGTAAGAGTCCTGTTTACCGAAGCGTATGTTTACGACTATGTGTGCTAACGAAAGTATCTAAATTACCATTAGGCAATAAAAAAAAGTATTGGTAACTTGTATCCAAGTCCTGGAAAGGAAGCATGACATGTAAACCACAAACCAAACCGTGTACGCCACCAGATCCTTCTTGCAAAGGACATTTGCCTGTCGGTGCGCTTGCTGTTAGTTGTTGCGGCCCATCATTGTCAACAGTGCCCGCATTAAGTAATCATTCACTGGTTCATTTTATTTTTTTTATTTGTATCGGGCTCACAATTGGCTATTTGTGTTGTGGCCAATTGCGTTGCGTCGTTTGAGTTCAAATCCCTAAGTTATCACTGGCTTAGTTGCTCAGTTGGTGGTGCTCAAGGAGCGCTCTCGAGTCGCTTTGTTGTCTGACGGATGAGCACAAAGTGCGTAAGTCATAATTTATATTATTTAGAGAAATTGATGAAAACTGTTTCGAGCAGTTGTACGTAGCTCAGGTAAGTTTCAAAAATGTTAAAGATATCATCTTGGAAAGATATGATTTGATGATTAGAAATTAAAATCACCTCAAATACGAATTATTTTGTGAATATTCTGACTTTCAAGTATAAAATATCAAGCAATGCTTCATGTATGACCCAAAACAAATTTAATGGTGAAAGATATAAAAGATCTGTCAACCTTTCCATATAAAATGTATCGCGAGCAAGGCATCTTAATGGATTTCGACGATTGTCCGCGCATCTGCATTGGTGGGATCATGGTGGAATTATAATAAGGTTAGCTCAAGAGAGCGAGCGCTCTCTATTTTCGGGCACTATTTTCAGTCTTACTTCGCTTGTCATTGAGGTAAGTTGTGTTTGCGGAGCAATGTTTTTAGGTTGGTTACATTTTTTTTTTGACTTAGCTTAGATTAAAAATGCCAAATTGCGCTGTTTTGTCGTGTGAGAGTCCACGGTGGGGACACCAGTATCTTTAGTGTCCCCAATAATGCAAATCGAAAAAGATTATGGGAGGAGGCCCTCGACATTAATATTTTTGATTGCATCAAAATATGCGAGAACCATTTTAGCCCAAATGATTTAAAGAACACCAGAAACAAAAAGCAAATAGCCAAGCGCACGCGTCTGATGCCAAAAGCGATAACCAGAAAAGTGCTGCGTGATATTTCCGAAGGTAGCCGAAAAGATTCTGGTTCGCAAACTGAGTAAGTAAACAGACATTGAACACATTCTGTGCATTCTAATGTATATATGTACATTCATTTTAAAGGTCTGATACGATACACGACGGCATTATTTTGGAAAGCATGTAAATGCAAAAACAAATTTGTGTTTTGCAAAAGGAAAATGCCGCTCTTCGACAAGAGCTGGGCAAAATTAAAAATATGCAAGAGTCAGTGAGCAAAACATTTATAAAAAAAACCAACTAATTAAGATATCAAGCGGCGCAACGAAAAATTTTGGAGCTCGACTGACATATCTTATGGTATTTGTTTGCACACTGTAGGACCTCGGGCGTACAACCACCTATATAAAAAAAGGTTTTCCCTTACCGAGCATTGCCACCTTAAAAATATGGTTATGTAAGGTAAAATTCAGACTAGTACGCTCGACGTAGTTATTGACTTCATGAAGCAAAATGTTGACCTTTCCGAAGAAGACATAATTTGTGTGCTTCTCTTCGATGAGATGAAGATTGCGTCGACTTTTGAGTATGACTCCTCTGTGGATATAGTTCACGAGCCTCATAACTATGTACAAATGGCTAACAAAGTCGTGGTAGCAGCCCGTATTTTTTGAATACGATTGTCGGATGGACGTCAATGTCATTAACAAAATAATTGGCAAACTACACATAGCTGGATACCCTGTGGTGGCAATAGTTAGCGATTTAGGTCAAGGAAATCAAAAACTATGGAGATCTGGCCATAATAGAGAGTAAGTGTACTACAAGCGTAAAATTACAGAAATAATTGGCCACGTTCACCAGCATGAGTTGCTACCTGATCATTTTTATGATTGCTATGATCTTTCTGGTAAACGCGACTGGTATTGTATCATGATACCAAATTTCATGTATCATGATACGTGAGCATGTATCAAAGACAAAGTACGCTACTTTGATGTGATTCCGCTACCATCAGCTGTTTTTATCGAAAGGCTTCTTGTATATACACTCATGGAAAAAATAATAGAAACGACAATCACTTTTTCACTTCAAACATGATTATTATTTATGTTCGATATTTATATGTATGAAACCCACTGTACACGGAATGTTGATAACGGTTATTCATTATGTTCTCCTTTTTGAACCAGTTTCGCCAAGAATTTTAGCTGTGTTTACTGATTTATTAAGTGACCACGAGTTTAAGTTGGAAACAAAAATAAAAACGCTCCCAAATTTCGCTGATATTTTGAATTATTTTCTGTTAAACCCGTACAAAATTGTTGTGTTTGAAACTATAAAGTAAGAAGTCCTTAAATAAAAAATTTGTATGAAATTTTTCATTTGATTCTGTTCTTGAATGTAGAATGGGTCGTGGAGTGCATTGCACAGCTGTGGAACGACAAATTATCATCAAACTAAAAAATGAAGGGAAAACATGGCTAAAATAGCAGGGAAGGCCCCCTGCTGTACTGCCTGTACAGCTGCGACATGCCGCAGCCAGATGCTAGCCTGCCAACAATGCTTGCCACGTTTGCAGATGACGTCTGTGTCACTTACAGGTCAAGCTGTGAACACGATGCAGCCGACGGGATCCAAGAGTACGCCACAACGTTCGCGCAATGGGTGAGTCGCTGGAACATCGGTATAAACAGTGACAAGTGACAAAACGCCGCCGGCCGTTCTTATTGAGGGGGCTCCTGTCCTACAGACCAACTCGGCTAAATACCTTGGGGTAATCTTGGATCGCAGGCTTACCTTCTCCAAGCAGGTGACGGCAATGAGGACTCGCATCCAAATTGCGGTGACCAAACATTTTTGGTTACTAAGCCCACGCAGTAAACTGCCACTCAACAACAAGGTTACAGTCTACAAGCAGGTTATCGCGCCGATCTGGAAATATGGGTGCCAAATCTGGGGCCTGACTTGCGATGGTCAGATCAGGAGAGTCCAGGCAGCCCAAAACAGGATCGCAAGACTTATTACCGGATGCGAGTGGTACATCCGGAACACCACTCTACATAGAGACCTGAAACTGGCCACGGTCTTTGATGAGATTAATAAGCACTCCAGTCGGTACAACGATAGGCTAGAGCGTCATCGAAATCGTCTTGCAAAGGGCCTGACTAGAGCATGCTGTCTAAGAAGAAGATTAAACAGGCGCCAACCGAGGGACCTGATGCTTCGATCTCCCAGGGCTAGAACTAGCAGAAGATAGCTCCAAAAATTGTGATTGTTACTGTTAATTTGTTTTGTAAATACTTTGTTATTGTTAATTGTTTAAGCTAAGCCGGAAGGCTAGCCGGCGCGCCCAACTGGGCTGAATCAATAGAAACCAAGGTCACAAAGGGGTGTTAAGCCTACCCCGTATGCCTTAATAAACTTAAACTAAAAAAAAAAAAAAAAAAAAACTTTTTTTGACAGATAGTTTAATGTATGTCAAATAAAAATTATGAAGTTAGAGACAGTTTTAATTTTTGTCAAAAAAATTCAAAGATAATGAAAATAACAGAGCGTTTCTATTATTTTTTCCATGAGTGTATATGTATTAAAATATAATATAAAATGTAATATATTGTAAAAAATTACCTTTTTATAAAATATACTAGTAAATATACAAACCTATACAAAATATGGTTGCAAATATCTGTCAACAAATCACGCAAATGTAGACCTAAAAAATTTCGTTTTTGCAGATGTCCCCCATTTGATAAAACTTGTGCGTAATCATTTTATAGATTCGGGCCTCTTAATCAATGACAAAATAATTACGGCGCAAACGGTTAAGCAGGCAATGACATATACGTCCTCATCAGACATGAGCATTTGGTTTAAAATCACCGAGGATCATCTTAATGTTCGCTCAGTTGCGCGGCAGAAAGTGAAGTGAAAACTTTGCCCTACTACAGTAGCTTCTAACGAGATCGCCTGGAATCAATCAGGCTGGGAGATATACTTAATGCTATGAATGTTGTGTTGTCATACAAATATTTGCGTTTTTGATACTACACGTTAAAATTAAAAAAAAAAAAAAAAAAACAAATCGGCTGACGCAAGACGTGCTCTAGCAATTTTTTGGTGCGATGAGAGCTAAAGGCTGTCTGCAATTTAAGTATAGGCTTTAACAATTTAACAGTATATATTTTGAATCGTCTCTGTTGTATTTTTATTTATATGTTTGTGATGTCAACGTGTATGTTTTTAATATTGTGATTGTGGTAGTATATGTCAACTGACTGTTCTACTTTAAATACTTATATTATGATTTTGTTGACACATTTGGCGAAGAATAAAGAAATTTTAAGAACCAGCGGAAATGTGATATCTGATGACGTTGATTGGCTGGATATAAATTACAATGGCGTTTCGAATGTTGATGAAGCAGGTTGTAAAGATGTTGCCAAAGAGTCAGAAGAGTGTTTAGATATTGACACCAATTTTGAAAATGATCGCGATTGTATGAATCATGATGCACTAGAATATTTAGCCGGCTATATTATTAAAAGGCTGAACATTTTGGACAGCGAATCCAAGGAGAATTATTTTACATATGTATGTAGATGACTACATGGCTGACTTAAAAGCCTTCGCTTGAATTCTTAGAAAAAATCAAAATGTTGGAACACATTTTCATACTTTGCCACAAAAGCAAAATTGGCAAGAAAAAAAAGGTATTAATCAAATTATTAAATCTTGAGAAAATGTTAATTTGCTGCCCAACATAAAACAATATTTTTTTAAATGAGAATTTGCTGAAGAATTAAAAATAGCAATCGAAAACTTAAAATACAAAGCGATAAGCAAAGTCTAATGGGACTTCGTAAGCTACTTAAAACAATGTTGTAAAATTAAGTTCGTTTTATTTTAAATAATTTGTATATATATAATATTTAGTTTTATTTGAATTTTTAATAAAAAATAATGAAATGGAACATTTATTTTCATATTTATTGATTCAATTTTATGTTATTAGACAGCAGAATATCAACAAAGCGCACATAAAACACAAGCAATGTCCCTATCTCTTTTCAACTCACAAAATAAAAGCAGAACAAAACAAAGAGAGCGAAGTCGAGAGAGCATTTTACTGTCTCTTTCGCACTCACACGTTCAAACCAATAGTTTCCAGCTCAGCTGCATGAGCCCACATTATTATAATTCCACCATGGGTGGGATCAGTATCATAAAATTTAATATGCTAGGCATGCGCTTCGCTATAAAATCTCCGACCCCATAAAGTATATATATTCTTGACCACTATCAATAGCCGAGTCGACTAGCCATGTCCGTCTGTCTGTCTGTCCCGTCTGAGACGACTCGGCTGTTGATAGTGGTAATAGTTGACATAAATGACCATCCCAGACTTCAAACTGCCAAAACTTTGTCAAATCTGAACCGATTCTTAATCCCGAGGCCATTTTGATCACTATTTGGCATCAAGTTAAATTCTGCATCTCAAGTTAATGATTTTTTTTAAAAAATTTACATTTTGTTAAATTTTTCTGTCGAAAATCACGCCAAAAGTGACAAAAAAATTGGCTTGTAAAGCACCCAAAAAACGAAAAGTTCCTCATAAATGACCTTCCCAGACTTCAAGCTCACACAACTTTGTGAAATCTGAACCGATTTTCAATCTCGAGGCCATCACTATTTGGCATCAAATTTAATTCTACATCTCAAGTTTATGAATTTTTGAAAAAATTAAATTTATGATTTTTTTTGGCGAAAAAGGCATAAGGGGGACTCTTAAAAATGTAATGGCAGTTAGCATTTAAATAAGCAAACTCATAATCTGGCAACACTATACGTGTATTGTACTCATTTAATTATGTACTCGATCTTTTGTACTCATAAGTTTATTCACTCTTAATTAAACGTTTAACCGAACCACTTCGTTGTTCTCCTTTTGGCACCGCTTCTTATGGCAGCTATAGACATTGGTTATGAGCCCAGAGTTCGCAGTTTCGGTTTAATTTATAAAAATACTATGAAGCGTATTTGTTTAAGAGTCGGTTGTGCTAAATTGTAAATAGTTAATATCGTGCGCGCATTAACACGGAACAATTAGCAAACATGAATATGTCGCATCAAATCCAAAAGCTTGGTGAAAACAATTACGGTGTATTGCACATGGCCATGAAAACTGTCCTAGTAATGTCGGATTTATGGGATGTAGTGTGTGGAACATGGTTTTAAACTTAAAGCCATTTCAGCTGATGCATATCAAGTCGTGTGAAACATCGGAAGCCTTTTGGAAAAAATTAAACGAGCTTCACATACCAAAAGGCCCTATCATGAAGGTGCAGTTGTATCAGAAGCTGGTCCGACTAAATATGCAGCAGGGCGATGATGTAGTCGCATATGTAAATTTTTTTGTTGAGACTATTGAAAAGTTGGCAGAATTGGATATAAAACTCAACGATGAGCTAAAAGTCATCATGCTGTTGAGCAGCTTACCCGATACATGGGAAAACACGTGATGTGCTGCCAAAATTTGAAGTTGTTAAAGTCAAAATGCTAGAGGAAGGCACGAGATAACAAAACAATCATGAGAGTTAGTGCATACAGATGTACATATGTATGTGGGCCAAAGAATGTAAAGTCGATCGCTGGCAATCGATAATTTGTAACATCGAAACTCCAGCCAAAGGCCAAAGAATATATTTTCGTTGACTATTCCTTTGCAGCAAAAGCCTACCGCCTGTACGATCGAGAGAAGCGGGCAATAATTGAGAGGTGTGATGTCAAATTTGTAGACGGTGAGTTTGACACAAAAACAACTGAGAAGTGCAGTATTTCAGATCGAAATGACGACTTCATGACAAACATACTTCGCCTTGAGTCGATTGAAGATCCAAATCAAGAAGCAGATGCTTCTTTGAGCAGCAGTGACTCCCTCCAGCGAAGAGGAGGATGAGTTTCTGAGCGCAAGCGATCCAGAACCGTATAAAGCAATCGATGGCAATAATGACGTTAGTGGCCAAAAATCATTCGCAGCGGTCAGCCAGGGAGACCCAAAAAACAGTATCAGGCAGTGCTCAACAGTCTGTCCAATCTGGAGGATGACATTGAGACTTCGCAATCACTTGCTGATGCATTGCGCGGCCCTCATGCTCACGATTGGCAAAAATCTATGCAAACGGAATACAACGCTCTATAGGAAAATGACACGTGGTCATTGTGTGAACTCCCTCCAGGGCAAAAGGCCATTGGTTCGAAATGGATTTTTCGAATCAAGATAAACTAGGACGGTCAGATCGAAAAATTCAAATCTCTCTCTCAAAGCAGCGGGAAAACAGCTGTATATGCACCAAGTCTACATATCAAACGCATACCTGAACAGTAAGCTTCACGAGACTGTGTATGTCCGGCAGCCGCAGATCTTTGTTGACAAGCATCATCCAGGAAAAGGCACAAGGCACTTTACGGACTCAAGCAATCAGAGCGATGTTCCAGATTCACGTTTATCAGTTAAAACGAACGATTTTTGGAGCTGCATTTTAAATGCTGAAGTGGGCAGAAATTTCATCCCGTATTACTCCTTTAGAGTAAGAATCTTAAAACATGATGAACGTAATAAAATTCAAAAGAAAAACAAGAAAGAGTCCAAGACAAACGAGAATATATATTAGGTATTGTAGTCTCTGAGAAACGTGCGTTCATACAGACGTATATCGACTCGGCTATTGATCAAGAATATATCTTTATGGGGTCGGAGATGCTTCCATATACATACATTTGTACAAACCCATTATACCATTTTTCCTATTTTTAATGGTTTCAGGGCTAAGAATCATCCAATACGTAATGTAATGGAAATTTATGTTAAAACCGTAGGTAGCGTTACACCACGCACGTCCACAGATGTAAACGGAAAAGAAGTACCAAAGTTGTTGAACGACTTGGAATCACCTTGGGAGGTAGATGAAACTCAGCTAATGGTGGATGAATCTATAGTGTGCTTGATTATAGCTATATAGGTAAAACTGATAATGATGACAACAATAAGTATGAATGAATGATTAAACGTTCTGGCGGTAGCGCCAATAATATGACTTTGTGTGCATAACTTTAATGTACCAAGGCACCCACCCATAGAGGGCATGCATGGTGAACGAGCTACCTTATTACAATTCCACCATGGTACAGGGTATAAAAAGCCTGAGAAGAGCTGAGCCAAATTGGGCCACGAGGCGCCGCACCATCTAAGTGCGAGTGAAGAATTGCAGCGACTGGACTGATAAGGGAACACGAAATGTCAGAATGACTTTCGGAGCAGTAGCACAACAGCAAAATAAAGCGCCGTAGACTTAGAAACAAAAAAATAAATAAATAAAGATTCAGCCGAGCAACACTTAGCTCGGCTAATGTTATAGAGCTTCAGCCAGGCATGTGGACCAGTCTGCGCTTATACCGTTTGAGAATTGGAAGCGACAACAATTGAACAACTTTCTGTGTTGAGTTTTTCGGTTGCATACTTTTGGCAGCCTTATTCTTATAAGATTATGCTAAAGCGGTAAAAGTCGAATACGACGTTTGTTTATTAGATAACTTATACATTTCGTGTTCTCTTTTATGATTATAAAAGCATTTTCCATATTTGTATATTCGTCGGACCTGTCTTTTCCCTTAGTAAAATCTTCACTTTCCCGTTAACTTCGAGTTTTCCTAATCCGAATTAATTATATATGGGTAAAATGTAATAATGAATATGTGCAAAATTATGTAACAGGCAGAAAGAAACATCTCGACAAGACGATATGATATATGTAGCTTTGTCCATCAGTTGGCCAACATTCATTGTGGTTGAAATGAAGCAGATCGGACTTTTTCCTCGGTAGCAGAACGCAACCCACATCATCATAGTTCTACCGCCAACATAGGATCGCCGATCCTGGCGCATAACTCTCCAATTTGGACTATTCGACTCCTTGTTACTTGAAGACCCACATGATCCTTAATTTGTCCGCTACCACAGCAAGACGTTGCATCGGATATTGATTTTGGTCATGCGATCGCATCGTGGAGCTTTCCCATATTTACCAAATTTTTTATATAATTTAAAATTCAGTTTCTATGCCGGCTACGTCTTTTTGCAATATCTGTGATTTTCGCACCGCTTTAATGCATTCCTTTTATAATTCCTTGTTCGTGATCAGACAAACTTGTTCCACGAGGCATTTTGTCCAACCAATTGTACAATATTTAAAAATTATGCACAATTTTCAGAAATTACGAAAATATATCAAATTATAACATTAAATATGTCAATAAATTTCTGCGACTTAACTTTTTTAAACGCACATGTCAGCAAAACGATCAGCCAGAAGAGATTTGCACATATTAATGTTTAAAGTAACGGTACAACGCAGGAAGTAAGAAAGTACAAATGTTGGTCCAATAGCAACAACAACTTGTCGCCAAAACTTCGCTCATTCACAAAAACGGAATAATATCTATTCACTGTTTGACTACCAGTTGTTTTGTCTGTTGCCAGCCAATTTTTGCTGTTGGGGCAATTTTAAGTGCTGTAACTTTAAAGACTGAGCCCGGATTGACTACAACAGATCATCAAGTGTTATCAGGACCTGTATAAAGCGCCGTCTCAGTCTATTAATAATTACTTCATTAAACTTTTTGGCTTGCTTAAGCAGTTTAAATTGCCGTTGCTGTGTGGACGTATCGCCTAACATCTTTCTCCTCAGACCTTTGCTTTTGCAGTTGGCAGTCTCTCCTGGTCTGACTGAGTTTGTAGCTGCGGCAGCGCTTTTATTGTACGGTTATCAATGTTATCTATTACAGGTGTCTTTTTGTTCTTTAATAAACCAAATGAAACTCCCTGACTGAGTGATTGGTCGAAATTACTGTCATTGACACAAGTGTTGTTGACACAAGTGTTATTACCATCGTCAAGCTGCTGGTGTTGTTGTTGGTGTTGCCACAGTTGTTGTAGCTTTTGCACACGCTGATTTCTTTCAGTATTTATTTGCAGACGGTCTTCAGTCTTGTATATAGGGGACTGAAGCGTTGATCCAGGTAGATAGCAAAAACCTCAGTCCTCTCGCTATTTGCCTTAGTCCATCTCATCCCATTAATGTGGCTGTTGCTCAGGTTGACGTTTGATGTCACTTGTGACGCCCCAAACTATTCTGAGGTGTTTCATTTTTCTGTCAAAAATCATGCCATAAAGTAAAAAAAAATGGCTTGTAAACGCCCTAATTGGGTTCCGAAGTCCATACAAATGCCCTTCCTGGACTTCAAACTCCCATAACTTGGTCAAAACTGAACCGATTGTCAAGCTTGAGGCCATTTTGTTCATGGTTTGTCCTATATATCAATTCTACATTTCAAGTATATGCATTTTTGAAAGTTACATTTTTTCAAATATTTTTCCGAAAAAAGCATAAGGGGGGACCCTTACCAAAATTGATTTTTCAAATAATAGATTCTTGAAATTTTTTGTTTACTCGATTGTGGGTATCAAAATCAGTATAAAAAACTATTTGACAAACTTTTCTGAGGTATTTCATTTTTCTGTCAAAAATCATGCCAAAATGACAAAAAAAATGGCTTGTAAACGCCCTAATTGGGTTCTGAAGTCCATACAAATGCCCTTCCTATACTTCAAACTCCCATAACTTGGTTAAAACTAAACCGATTGTCAAGCTTAAGGCTATTTTGTTCATGGTTTGTCCTATATATCAATTCTACATGTCAAGTATATGCATTTTTGAAAGTTAAATTTTTTCAAATATTTTTCCGAAAAAAGCATAAGGGGGGACCCTTACCAAAATTGATTTTTCAAATAATAGATTCTTGAAATTTTTTGTTTACTCGATTGTGGGTATCAAAATCAGTATAAAAAACTATTTGACAAACTTTTCTGAGGTATTTCATTTTTCTGTCAAAAATCATGCCAAAATGACAAAAAAAATGGCTTGTAAACGCCCTAATTGGGCTCTGAAGTCCATACAAATGCCCTTCCTAGACTTCAAACTCCCATAACTTGGTTAAAACTAAACCGATTGTCAAGCTTAAGGCTATTTTGTTCATGGTTTGTCCTATATATCAATTCTACATGTCAAGTATATGCATTTTTGAAAGTTAAATTTTTTCAAATATTTTTCCGAAAAAAGCATAAGGGGGGACACTTACAAAAATTGATTTTTCAAAAAATAGATTCTTGAAATTCTGGTTTTAATCGATTGTGGGTGTCAAAATTAATATAAAAAACTATAAGAAAAATTATTCTGAGGTGTTTCATTTTTCTGTCAAAAATCATGCCAAAATGAGAAAAAAAATTGACTTGTAAACGCCCTGATTGGTCCACAAATAACCTTCCTAGACTTCAAACTCCTATAACTTGGTCAAAACTGAACCGATTGTCAAGCTTGAGGCCATTTTGTTCATGGTTTGTCCTATATATCAATTCTACATTTCAAGTTTATGCATTATGGAAAGTTAAGTTTTTTCAAATATTTTTGCGAAAAAAGCATAAGGGGGGACCCTTACAAAAATTGATTTTTCAAAAAATAGATTCTTGAAATTCTTGTTTTAATCGATTGTGGGTGTCAAAATTAATATAAAAAACTATAAGCAAAATTATTCTGAGGTGTTTGGTTTTTCTGTCAAAAATCATGCCAAAATGAGAAAAAAAATTGACTTGTAAACGCCCTGATTGGTCTACAAATGCCCTTCCTAGACTTCAAACTCCCATAACTTGGTCAAAACTGAACCGATTGTCAAGCTTGGCGCCATTTTGTTCATGGTTAGTCCTATATATCAATTCTACATTTCAAGTTTATGCATTTTTGAAAGTTAAATTTTTTCAAATATTTTTCCGAAAGAAGCATAAGGGGGGACCCTTACCAAAATTGATTTTTCAAAAAATAGATTCTTGAAATTTTTTGTTTAATCGATTGTGGGTGTCAAAATTAGTATAAAAAACTATAAGAAAAATTATTTTGAGGTGTTTCATTTTTCTGTCAAAAATCATGCCAAAATGACAAAAAAAATGGCTTGTAAACGCCCTAATTGGGTTCTGAAGTCCATACAAATGCCCTTCCTAGATTTCAAACTCCCATAACTTGGTCAAAACTGAACCGATTGTCAAGCTTGGCGCCATTTTGTTCATGGTAAGTCCTATATATCAATTCTACATTTCAAGTATATGCATTTTTGAAAGTTAAATTTTTTCAAATATTTTTCCGAAAGAAGCATAAGGAGGGACCCTTACAAAAATTGATTTTTCAAAAAATAGATTCTTGAAATTCTTGTTTTAATCGATTGTGGGTGTCAAAATTAGTATAAAAAACTATAAGAAAAATTATTCTGAGGTGTTTCATTTTTCTGTCAAAAATCATGCCAATATGAGAAAAAAAATTGACTTGTAAACGCCCTGATTGGTCCACAAATGCCCTTCCTAGACTTCAAACTCCCATAACTTGGTCAAAACTGAACCGATTGTCAAGCTTGAGGCCATTTTGTTCATGGTTTGTCCTTAATATCAATTCTATATTTCAAGTATATGCATTTTTGAAAGTTAAATTTTTTCAAGTATTTTTCCGAAAAAAGCATAAGGGGGGACCCTTACAAAAATTGATTTTTCAAAAAATAGATTCTTGAAATTCTTGTTTTAATCGATTGTGGGTGTCAAAATTAGTATAAAAAACTATAAGGAAAAATTATTCTGAGGTGTTTCATTTTTCTGTCAAAAATCATGCCAAATTAAGAAAAAAAATTGACTTGTAAACGCCCTATTTGTGTTCTGAAGTCCATACAAATGCCCTTCATAGACTTCAAACTCCCATAACTTGGTCAAAACTGAACCGATTGTCAAGCTTGAGGCCATTTTGTTCATGGTTAGTCCTATATATCAATTCTACATTTCAAGTTTATTCATTATTGAAAGTTAAATTTTTTTCAAATATTTTTCCGAAAGAAGCATAAGGTGGAACCCTTACAAAAATTGATTTTTCAAAAAATAGATTCTTGAAATTTTTTGTTTAGTCGATTGTGGGTATCAAAATTAGTATAAAACGCTATTTGAAAAACTATTCTGAGGTGTTTCATTTTTCTGTCAAAAATCAATTGACTTGTAAACGCCTTGATTGGTCCACGAATGCCCTTCCTAGACTTCAAACTACTATAACTTGGTCAAAACTGAACCGATTGTCAAGCTTGAGGCTATTTTGTTTATGGTTTGTCCCATATATCAATTCTACATTTCAAGTATATGCATTTTTGAAAGTTAAATTTTTACAAATATTTTTCCGAATGAAGCATAAGGGGGGACCCTTACAAAATTGATTTTTCAAAAAATAGATTCTTGAAATTTTTTGTTTAATCGATTGTGGGTATCAAAATTAGTATAAAACGCTATTTGAAAAACTATTCTGAGGTGTTTCATTTTTCTGTCAAAAATCATGCCAAAATGACAAAAAAAATTGACTTGTAAACGCCCTGATTGGTCCACAAATGCCCTTCCTAGACTTCAAACTCCCATAACTTGGTCAAAACTGAACCGATTGTCAAGCTTGAGGCCATTTTGTTCATGGTTTGTCCTATATATCAATTCTACATTTCAAGTATATGCATTTTTGAAAGTTAAATTTTTTCAAATATTTTTCCGAAAGAAGCATAAGGGGGGACCCTTACAAAAATTGATTTTTCAAAAAATAGATTCTTGAAATTTCTTGTTTTAATCGATTGTGGGTGTCAAAATTAGTATAAAAAACTATAAGAAAAATTATTCTGAGGTGTTTCATTTTTCTGTCAAAAATCATGCCAAAATGAGAAAAAAAATTGACTTGTAAACGCCCTGATTGGTCCACAAATGCCCTTCCTAGACTTCAAACTCCTATAACTTGGTCAAAACTGAACCGATTGTCAAGCTTGAGGCCATTTTGTTCATGGTTTGTCCTATATATCAATTCTACATTTCAAGTATATGCATTTTTGAAAGTTTAATTTTTTCAAATATTTTTCCAAAAAAAGCATAAGGGGGGACCCTTACAAAAATAGATTTTTCAAAAAATAGATTTTTGAAATTTTTTGTTTAATCGATTGTGGGTATCAAAATTAGTATAAAAAACTATAAGAAAAACTATTCTGAGGTGTTTCATTTTTCTGTCAAAAATCATGCCAAAATGAGAAAAAAAATTGACTTGTAAACGCCCTGATTGGGTTCTGAAGTCCATACAAATGCCCTTCCTAGACTTCAATTTCCCATAACTTGGTCAAAACTGAACCGATTGTCAAGCTTGAGGCTATTTTGTTCATGGTTTGTCCTATATATCAATTCTACATTTCAAGTTTATGCATTATGGAAAGTTAAGTTTTTTCAAATATTTTTGCAAAAAAAGCATAAGGGGGGACCCTTACAAAAATTGATTTTTCAAAAATAAATTCTTGAAATTTTTTGTTTAAATCGATTGTGGGTGTCAAAATTAGTATAAAAAACTATAAGAAAAACTATTCTGAGGTGTTTCATTTTTCTGTCAAAAATCATGCCAAAATGAGAAAAAAAATTGACTTGTAAACGCCCTGATTGGTCCACAAATGCCCTTCCTAGACTTCAAACTCCTATAACTTGGTCAAAACTGAACCGATTGTCAAGCTTGAGGCCATTTTGTTCATGGTTTGTCCTATATATCAATTCTACATTTCAAGTATATGCATTTTTGAAAGTTTAATTTTTTCAAATATTTTTCCAAAAAAAGCATAAGGGGGGACCCTTACAAAAATAGATTTTTCAAAAAATAGATTTTTGAAATTTTTTGTTTAATCGATTGTGGGTATCAAAATTAGTATAAAAAACTATAAGAAAAACTATTCTGAGGTGTTTCATTTTTCTGTCAAAAATCATGCCAAAATGAGAAAAAAAATTGACTTGTAAACGCCCTGATTGGGTTCTGAAGTCCATACAAATGCCCTTCCTAGACTTCAATTTCCCATAACTTGGTCAAAACTGAACCGATTGTCAAGCTTGAGGCTATTTTGTTCATGGTTTGTCCTATATATCAATTCTACATTTCAAGTTTATGCATTATGGAAAGTTAAGTTTTTTCAAATATTTTTGCAAAAAAAGCATAAGGAAGGACCCTTACAAAAATTGATTTTTCAAAAATAAATTCTTGAAATTTTTTGTTTAAATCGATTGTGGGTGTCAAAATTAGTATAAAAAACTATAAGAAAAACTATTCTGAGGTGTTTCATTTTTCTGTCAAAAATCATGCCAAAATGAGAAAAAAAATTGACTTGTAAACGCCCTGATTGGTCCACAAATGCCCTTCCTAGACTTCAAACTCCTATAACTTGGTCAAAACTGAACCGATTGTCAAGCTTGAGGCTATTTTGTTCATGGTTTGTCCTATATATCAATTCTACATTTCAAGTATATGCATTTTTGAAAGTTAAATTTTTACAAATATTTTTCCGAAAGAAGCATAAGGGGGGACCCTTACCAAAATTGATTTTTCAAAAAATAGATTCTTGAAATTTTTTGTTTAATCGATTGTGGGTATCAAAATTAGTATAAAACGCTATTTGAAAAACTATTCTGAGGTGTTTCATTTTTCTGTCAAAAATCATGCCAAAATGAGAAAAAAAATTGACTTGTAAACGCCCTGATTGGTCCACAAATGCCCTTCCTAGACTTCAAACTCCTATAACTTGGTCAAAACTGAACCGATTGTCAAGCTTGAGGGCATTTTGTTCATGGTTTCCCCTATATATCAATTCTACATTTCAAGTATATGCATTTTTGAAAGTTAAATTTTTTCAATTATTTTTTCGAAAGAAGCATAAGGGGGGACCCTTACAAAAATTGATTTTTAAAAAAATAGATTGTTGAAATTCTTGTTTTAATCGATTGTGGGTGTCAAAATTAGTATACAAAACTATAAGAAAAATTATTGTGAGGTGTTTCATTTTTCTGTCAAAAATCATGCCAAAATTTGAAAAAAAATTGACTTGTAAACGCCCTGAAATAGATTCTTGAAATTTTTTGTTTAATCGATTGTGGGTATCAAAATTAGTATAAAACGCTATTTGAAAAACTATTCTGAGGTGTTTCATTTTTCTGTCAAAAATCATGCCAAAATGAGAAAAAAAATTGACTTGTAAACGTCCTGATTGGTCCACAAATGCCCTTCCTAGACTTCAAACTCCCATAACTTGGTCAAAACTGAACCGATTGTCAAGCTTGAGGCCATTTTGTTCATGGTTTGTCCTATATATCAATTCTACATTTCAAGAATATGCATTTTTGAAAGTTACATTTTTTCAAATATTTTTCCGAAAGAAGCATAAGGGGGGACCCTTACAAAAATTGATTTTTCAAAAAAAGGATTCTTGAAATTCTTGTTTTAATCGATTGTGGGTGTCAAAATCAGTATATTTGTATAAACTATAAGAAAAATTATTCTGAGGTGTTTCATTTTTCTGTCAAAAATCATGCCAAAATGAGAAAAAAAATGTACTTGTAAACGCCCTGATTGGTCCACAAATGCCCTTCCTAGACTTCAAACTCCTATAACTTGGTCAAAACTGAACCGATTGTCAAGCTTGAGGGCATTTTGTTCATGGTTTGTCCTATATATCAATTCTACATTTCAAGTATATGCATTTTTGAAAGTTAAATTTTTTCAATTATTTTTCCGAAAGAAGCATAAGGGGGGACCCTTACTAAAATTGATTTTTCAAAAAATAGATTCTTGAAATTCTTGTTTTAATCGATTGTGGGTGTCAAAATTAGTATAAAAAACTATAAGAAAAATTATTCTGAGGTGTTTCATTTTTCTGTCAAAAATCATGCCAAAATGAGAAAAAAAATTGACTTGTAAACGCCCTGATTGGTCCACAAATGCCCTTCCTAGACTTCAAACTCCTATAACTTGGTCAAAACTGAACCGATTGTCAAGCTTGAGGCCATTTTGTTCATGGTTTGTCCTATATATCAATTCTACATTTCAAGTATATGCATTTTTGAAAGTTAAATTTTTTCAAATATTTTTCCGAAAAAAGCATAAAGGGGGGACCCTTACAAAAATTCATTTTTCAAAAAATAGGCTCTTGAAATTCTTGTTTTAATCGATTGTGGGAGTCAAAATTAGTATAAAAAACTATAAGAAAAATTATTCTGAGGTGTTTCATTTTTCTGTCAAAAATCATGCCAAAATGAGAAAAAAAATTGACTTGTAAACGCCCTGATTGGTTCACAAATGCCCTTCCTAGACTTCAAACTCCTATAACTTGGTCAAAACTGAACCGATTGTCAAGCTTGAGGCCAGTTTGTTCATGGTTTGTCCTATATATCAATTCTACATTTCAAGAATATGCATTTTTAAAAGTAAAATTTTTTCAATTATATTTTTAAAAGAAGCATAAGGGGGGACCCTTACAAAAATTGATTTTTCAAACAATAGATTCTTGAAATTTTTTGTTTAATCGATTGTGGTTATCAAAATTAGTATACAACGCTATTTGAAAAACTATTCTGAGGTGTTTCATTTTTCTGTCAAAAATCATGCCAAAATGAGAAAAAAATTGACTTGTAAACGCCCTGATTGGTCCTACAAATGCCCTTCCTAGACTTCAAACTCCTATAACTTGGTCAAAACTGAACCGATTGTCAAGCTTGAGGCCATTTTGTTCATGGTTTGGCCTATATATCAATTCTACATTTCTAGAATATGCATTTTTAAAAGTTAAATTTTTTCAAATATTTTTCCGAAAGAAGCATAAGGGGGGACCCTTACAAAAATTGATTTTTCAAAAAATAGATTCTTGAAATTCTTGTTTTAATCGATTGTGGGAGTCAAAATTAGTATAAAAAACTAAAAGAAAAATTATTCTGAGGTGTTTCATTTTTCTGTCAAAAATCATGCCAAAATGAGAAAAAAAATTGACTTGTAAACGCCCTGATTGGTCCACAAATGCCCTTCCTAGACTTCAAACTCCTATAACTTGGTCAAAACTGAACCGATTGTCAAGCTTGAGGCTATTTTGTTCATGGTTTGTCCTATATATCAATTCTACATTTCAAGTATATGCATTTTTGAAAGTTAAATTTTTACAAATATTTTTCCGAAAGAAGCATAAGGGGGGACCCTTACCAAAATTGATTTTTCAAAAAATAGATTCTTGAAATTTTTTGTTTAATCGATTGTGGGTATCAAAATTAGTATAAAACGCTATTTGAAAAACTATTCTGAGGTGTTTCATTTTTCTGTCAAAAATCATGCAAAAATGTCAAAAAAAATGGCTTGTAAACGCCCTAATTGGGTTCTGAAGTCCATACAAATGCCCTTCCTAGACTTCAAACTCCCATAACTTGGTCAAAACTGAACCGACTGTCAAGCTTGAGGCCATTTTGTTCATGGTTTGTCCTATATATCAATTCTACATTTCAAGTTTATGCATTATGGAAAGCTAAGTTTTTTCAAATATTTTTGCGAAAAAAGCATAAGGGGGGACCCTACAAAAATTGATTTTTCAAAAAATAGATTCTTGAAATTCTTGTTTTAATCGATTGTGGGAGTCAAAATTAGTATAAAAAACTTTAAGAAAAATTATTCTGAGGTGTTTCATTTTTCTGTCAAAAATCATGCCAAAATGAGAAAAAAAATTGACTTGTTAACGCACTGATTGGTCCACAAATGCCCTTCCTAGACTTCAAACTCCCATAACTTGGTCAAAACTGAACTGATTGTCAAGCTTGAGGGCATTTTGTTCATGGTTTCCCCTATATATCAATTCTACATTTCAAGTATATGCATTTTTGAAAGTTACATTTTTTCAATTATTTTTTCGAAAGAAGCATAAGGGGGGACCCTTACAAAAATTGATTTTTCAAAAAATAGATTCTTGAAATTCTTGTTTTAATCGATTGTGGGAGTCAAAATTAGTATAAAAAACTATTTGAAAATCTATTCTGAGGTGTTTCATTTTTCTGTAAAAAATCATGCCAAAATGTCAAAAAAAAATGGCTTGTAAACGCCCTAATTGGGTTCTGAAGTCCATACAAATGCCCTTCCTAGACTTCAAACTCCTATAACTTGGTCAAAACTGAACCGATTGTCAAGCTTGAGGCTATTTTGTTCATGGTTTGTCCTATATATCAATTCTACATTTCAAGAATATGCATTTTTGAAAGTTAAATTTTTTCAAATATTTTTCCGAAAAAAGCATAAGGGGGGACCCTTACAAAAATTGATTTTTCAAAAAATAGATTCTTGAAATTCTGGTTTTAATCGATTGTGGGTGTCAAAATTAATATAAAAAACTATAAGAAAAATTATTCTGAGGTGTTTCATTTTTCTGTCAAAAATCATGCCAAAATGAGAAAAAAAATTGACTTGTAAACGCCCTGATTGGTCCACAAATGCCCTTCCTAGACTTCAAACTCCCATAACTTGGTCAAAACTGAACTGATTGTCAAGCTTGAGGCCATTTTGTTCATGGTTTGTCCTATATATCAATTCTACATTTCAAGTTTATGCATTATGGAAAGCTAAGTTTTTTCAAATATTTTTGCGAAAAAAGCATAAGGGGGGACCCTTACAAAAATTGATTTTTCAAAAAATAGATTCTTGAAATTCTTGTTTTAATCGATTGTGGGAGTCAAAATTAGTATAAAAAACTATAAGAAAAATTATTCTGAGGTGTTTCATTTTTCTGTCAAAAATCATGCCAAAATGAGAAAAAAAATTGACTTGTTAACGCACTGATTGGTCCACAAATGCCCTTCCTAGACTTCAAACTCCCATAACTTGGTCAAAACTGAACTGATTGTCAAGCTTGAGGGCATTTTGTTCATGGTTTCCCCTATATATCAATTCTACATTTCAAGTATATGCATTTTTGAAAGTTAAATTTTTTTAATTATTTTTTCGAAAGAAGCATAAGGGGGGACCCTTACAAAAATTGATTTTTCAAAAAATAGATTCTTGAAATTCTTGTTTTAATCGATTGTGGGAGTCAAAATTAGTATAAAAAACTATTTGAAAATCTATTCTGAGGTGTTTCATTTTTCTGTAAAAAATCATGCCAAAATGTCAAAAAAAAAATGGCTTGTAAACGCCCTAATTGGGTTCTGAAGTCCATACAAATGCCCTTCCTAGACTTCAAACTCCTATAACTTGGTCAAAACTGAACCGATTGTCAAGCTTGAGGCTATTTTGTTCATGGTTTGTCCTATATATCAATTCTACATTTCAAGAATATGCATTTTTGAAAGTTAAATTTTTTCAAATATTTTTCCGAAAAAAGCATAAGGGGGGACCCTTACAAAAATTGATTTTTCAAAAAATAGATTCTTGAAATTCTGGTTTTAATCGATTGTGGGTGTCAAAATTAATATAAAAAACTATAAGAAAAATTATTCTGAGGTGTTTCATTTTTCTGTCAAAAATCATGCCAAAATGAGAAAAAAAATTGACTTGTAAACGCCCTGATTGGTCCACAAATGCCCTTCCTAGACTTCAAACTCCCATAACTTGGTCAAAACTGAACTGATTGTCAAGCTTGAGGCCATTTTGTTCATGGTTTGTCCTATATATCAATTCTACATTTCAAGTTTATGCATTATGGAAAGCTAAGTTTTTTCAAATATTTTTGCGAAAAAAGCATAAGGGGGGACCCTTACAAAAATTGATTTTTCAAAAAATAGATTCTTGAAATTCTTGTTTTAATCGATTGTGGGAGTCAAAATTAGTATAAAAAACTATAAGAAAAATTATTCTGAGGTGTTTCATTTTTCTGTCAAAAATCATGCCAAAATGAGAAAAAAAATTGACTTGTTAACGCACTGATTGGTCCACAAATGCCCTTCCTAGACTTCAAACTCCCATAACTTGGTCAAAACTGAACTGATTGTCAAGCTTGAGGGCATTTTGTTCATGGTTTCCCCTATATATCAATTCTACATTTCAAGTATATGCATTTTTGAAAGTTACATTTTTTCAATTATTTTTTCGAAAGAAGCATAAGGGGGGACCCTTACAAAAATTGATTTTTCAAAAAATAGATTCTTGAAATTCTTGTTTTAATCGATTGTGGGAGTCAAAATTAGTATAAAAAACTATTTTGAAAATCTATTCTGAGGTGTTTCATTTTTCTGTAAAAAATCATGCCAAAATGTCAAAAAAAAATGGCTTGTAAACGCCCTAATTGGGTTCTGAAGTCCATACAAATGCCCTTCCTAGACTTCAAACTCCTATAACTTGGTCAAAACTGAACCGATTGTCAAGCTTGAGGCTATTTTGTTCATGGTTTGTCCTATATATCAATTCTACATTTCAAGTATATGCATTTTTGAAAGTTAAATTTTTACAAATATTTTTCCGAAAGAAGCATAAGGGGGGACCCTTACCAAAATTGATTTTTCAAAAAATAGATTCTTGAAATTTTTTGTTTAATCGATTGTGGGTATCAAAATTAGTATAAAACGCTATTTGAAAAACTATTCTGAGGTGTTTCATTTTTCTGTCAAAAATCATGCAAAAATGTCAAAAAAAAGGCTTATAAACGCCCTAATTGGGTTCTGAAGTCCATACAAATGCCCTTCCTAGACTTCAAACTCCTATAACTTGGTCAAAACTGAACCGATTGTCAAGCTTGAGGCTATTTTGTTCATGGTTTGTCCTATATATCAATTCTACATTTCAAGAATATGCATTTTTGAAAGTTTAATTTTTTCAAATATTTTTCCGAAAAAAGCATAAGGGGGGACACTTACAAAAATTGATTTTTCAAAAAATAGATTCTTGAAATTCTGGTTTTAATCGATTGTGGGTGTCAAAATTAATATAAAAAACTATAAGAAAAATTATTCTGAGGTGTTTCATTTTTCTGTCAAAAATCATGCCAAAATGTGAAAAAAAAATGACTTGTAAACGCCCTGATTGGTCCACAAATGCCCTTCCTAGACTTCAAACTCCCATAACTTGGTCAAAACTGAACCGATTGTCAAGCTTGAGGCCATTTTGTTCATGGTTTGTCCTATATATCAATTCTACATTTCAAGTTTATGCATTATGGAAAGCTAAGTTTTTTCAAATATTTTTGCGAAAAAAGCATAAGGGGGGACCCTTACAAAAATTGATTTTTCAAAAAATAGATTCTTGAAATTTTTTGTTTAATCGATTGTGGGTATCAAAATTAGTATAAAAAACTATTTGAACATCTATTCTGAGGTGTTTCATTTTTCTGTAAAAAATCATGCCAAAATGTCAAAAAAAAATGGCTTGTAAACGCCCTAATTGGGTTCTGAAGTCCATACAAATGCCCTTCCTAGACTTCAAACTCCCATAACTTGGTCAAAACTGAACCGATTGTCAAGCTTGAGGGCATTTTGTTCATGGTTTCCCCTATATATCAATTCTACATTTCAAGTATATGCATTTTTGAAAGTTAAATTTTTTCAAATATTTTTCCGCAAGAAGCATAAGGGGGACCCTTACAAAAATTGATTTTTCAAAAAATAGATTCTTGAAATTCTTGTTTTAATCGATTGTGGGAGTCAAAATTAGTATAAAAAACTATAAGAAAAATTATTCTGAGGTGTTTCATTTTTCTGTCAAAAATCATGCCAAAATGAGAAAAAAAATTGACTTGTAAACGCACTGATTGGTCCACAAATGCCCTTCCTAGACTTCAAACTCCCATAACTTGGTCAAAACTGAACTGATTGTCAAGCTTGAGGGCATTTTGTTCATGGTTTCCCCTATATATCAATTCTACATTTCAAGTATATGCATTTTTGAAAGTTACATTTTTTCAATTATTTTTTCGAAAGAAGCATAAGGGGGGACCCTTACAAAAATTGATTTTTCAAAAAATAGATTCTTGAAATTCTTGTTTTAATCGATTGTGGGAGTCAAAATTAGTATAAAAAACTATAAGAAAAATTATTCTGAGGTGTTTCATTTTTCTGTCAAAAATCATGCCAAAATGAGAAAAAAAATTGACTTGTAAACGCCCTGATTGGTTCACAAATGCCCTTCCTAGACTTCAAACTCCTATAACTTGGTCAAAACTGAACCGATTGTCAAGCTTGAGGCCATTTTGTTCATGGTTTGTCCTATATATCAATTCTACATTTCAAGTATATGCATTTTTGAAAGTTAAATTTTTTCAAATATTTTTCCGAAAGAAGCATAAGGGGGGACCCTTACAAAAATTGATTTTTCAAAAAATTGATTCTTGAAATTCTTGTTTTAATCGATTCTGGGAGTCAAAATTAGTATAAAAAACTATAAGAAAAATTATTCTGAGGTGTTTCATTTTTCTGTCAAAAATCATGCCAAAATGAGAAAAAAAATTGACTTGTAAACGCCCTGATTGGTCCACAAATGCCCTTCCTAGACTTCAAACTCCTATAACTTGGTCAAAAATGAACCGATTGTCAAGCCTGAGGCTATTTTGTTCATGGTTTGTCCCATATATCAATTCTACATTTCAAGTATATGCATTTTTGAAAGTTAAATTTTTTCAAATATTTTTCCGAAAAAAGCATAAGGGGGGACCCTTACAAAAATTGATTTTTCAAAAAATAGATTCTTGAAATTTTTTGTTTAATCGATTGTGGGTATCAAAATTAGTATAAAAAACTATTTGAAAATCTATTCTGAGGTGTTTCATTTTTCTGTAAAAAATCATGCCAAAATGTCAAAAAAAAATGGCTTGTAAACGCCCTAATTGGGTTCTGAAGTCCATACAAATGCCCTTCCTAGACTTCAAACTCCTATAACTTGGTCAAAACTGAACCGATTGTCAAGCTTGAGGCCATTTTGTTCATGGTTTGTCCTATATATCAATTCTACATTTCAAGTATATGCATTTTTGAAAGTTAAGTTTTTTCAAATATTTTTCCGAAAAAAGCCTAAGGGGGGACCCTTACAAAAATTGATTTTTCAAAAAATAGATTCTTG